>JAHDVE020003967.1:0-140457 GCA_022606495.2 Halesus radiatus
AATATATTATGTATGTAATTATGTTAAGAATGTGTAATAATTATGTATTTCTCTTAACTTAATAAATAATATTTGAAAAGTAATAGTCCAGAGAAAGTGAGATTATGGCATCACCAAATTGGCATATTGTGTGCTCAAGGAAGTGGGGAGGGGGAGGAAATAGGGAAGAGGAAGGTGGAGAAGTACTTGGCTACTCATATAAAGACGGCCTCCATGTTCGAGGGGTATGGCTCTCGACTACGAATCCGAAGGTCGCGGGTTCAAATCCCGGCGTGCTCAAGTAAATTTTATTTAATTAAATTGTGTTGTTTCATAATTAATTCATTTAAAAATAATATATAGTATATTTGCGCATGTTCCAGAGTGGAAGATACTCTCATTATCGCCCTGGTGAAAGACCACCATTCAGAATTGAAACGTTGCTTGAAATGGCTTTTAGCCATGTTTGGTGACCAGATCTGAATAGCTAGGTATTTCTCCACCTTCCTTTTCCCCTTCTCCTTCCCCTCGTAAATACCTTCAGCCTCACAACATTCCCCAATTGGGAATGCCATAGTCTCACTGGCTCCAAACGGTTGGAAGCAATTGGGACTCTTGTGCGGTATTCATATTAAAAATAAAGAAATTTCAAGAAAACTTTTCGATTCTGAATGGTGACTGGCACTACTGATAGTATCTGCTACTTTGGTTGTAAATATATCTTTTTATAGGTGCCTAGTTCGGAGTAAAATGTAACTTAGATTTTTGTTTAACAACTGTAAGCGGTCTGCGCATAATAGTTTAAATCTGGGTCAGTTTACGCATTCGAAATAACTGCGGTATTGTGCAAAGAAAATCTCCACTATCCAAGAAAACAATTTTCTAGAATTATCTGGAAATGAGACGTGTAATAGATATGATTGTTACAAGAGAACATTGGTAATATTTATACATTTTATTTTTAAAAGTTTTTGAATAAATACTGGTACATTGCAAAGCGATAAAAATATAGATAACACATTTAATGGTAAAAACTTATTCGATAGTTCGAGCTTAAGCTTATTATACGAGTAGGTTATGTGGAAAATATTTACATTTCCTCCGAAGCCGTTAACTAACCTACTAAGTCCTCCTAGGGACATCAACATTGGTAAGATGGTTCTGCATCTGGGAAGTATCAGAAACCTTTATTGGTGACCTCCCGTAAAAATATCCGATAGGATTCTATCTCAGTCATTTGTATCGCTAATGTTCGCTGCAACCAAATCAAATGTAAAAAAAAATTGTTACTTTAAAGGCTGTCAGGGTTCTCTCTCCCTCGAAAGACGTGAACCTAATTAACACCTCGACTCCGGTGATGGGTCTGATTTGACCCAGTGTTTTTTAAATAAAAGATTTTATCAAATATTTACCCACATCTCGACTCAAAAATGATTAAAATCGGACACGTTTTAAATAAGTTATTAGAATAATTGTTTATAAAAACACGCAAAACCTCTATCTCTTCTCATTTGAATTTGAGCAGCCGACGAAACAGTATATCTCTCGCTCTATCCTTCCGTCTTTGTCCCTCGCAGTCCTTAACACGCAGATGTTGTCAACCATTCGGGCACATTTCTAGTATGGTGATTATATTTTTATAACTTTGTTTTAATTTTTTTTTTTTATTTCGTACCATACTAACGCAATGGCAAGGCAACATTATTTAGCTGATAATGAGATTGAAAAGCTACTTAACAGTGAGATCAGTGATGATGGCGACTTGGAATTCGAATCATTGGATCCAGAATTTGAAAGTGATCCGGAAGACATATTACTAGAGGAAATATCTGAAAGTGAAAATGGAAGTGATAATGCAGTTAGTGTAGGAAATCTGAGTGAATCCGTTGCAGATCAACTTGTCAAATTCCGGATTCCTTTAATTTTTTAATGAAAATTGTTCATTTAAATTTGTTTTGTTGAAAAATAAAAGTTTTAATATTTTTTAACTAAAATGTATGTCATTCAATGGTTTTAATTGTGACAAATAAATGTGTGAGAAAATTAAATACTCAAATAAGAACGCCATTATATAATATTTTATAATATTTGCATAAGCAATCATCATATAATATGGCTATAAATTTAATTTATTTTCTTTTTACACATCTTTCTATTAGAGGTACAGCCACAAGGAAGAATTAAATAAGTGATTTTATTTCTAGTATTTTAAATCATACATGATATACTTGTAAATGCACACCATCGATTTCCCGAAAATGTTAATAAATATGTAAGCAGAAATGTTCGCTTCCACTGACTTCCTGGGGCGAGTTACCCCCTCCCGCACTGCTCTCCTCATTCCGCTGACCGTCGGCAACGGTTGTCTCCAGACGCTACCGATTTAGTTGTTGTTTTGCTCTCGCGCGGTATGCCCGCGCTGCTGCATATCGAAGAACCGCAACATTTACGGAATACTAATTTCTAAAATATCTATCTTTATACAAGAAACACAAGGGATATGTTATGAGTTTATGAGGAATTACATAATAACATATAAAAGTAAGGATATGAACGAAAAATGCATAAAAAAGCCTTTTATTTTCATCATTTCAGCCGGGTCAATCTGGACCCACCATCGCCGAATGTGTTTTATTTTGAACCTCCGGGTATTACGTGTTAAGGCGATCCACTCGTTAAAATTACCTAAATGAAATTTCCACGTAACACCGGCCGCATGTTTCGATTTATGTAAAAAAAAATCACCAAAATGCTTATTTTATTTTACTTTATTTTGTAAAGCTCGATTGTAAATATTAAAATGTTTTACGGTCTTATTCTAAAAAAAACTTAATTTGTCACAATGAACAATACGGCAATATCGGAAAAAGGGTTCGTAAGTAGGAGGTTTTGCGCTTTAATCATTTTTTTTAGGTCTGATACTTAAGACTAAGCTTATAAAAAGACACACAAAAAAGTTGACCGTTCAACGAGAGGCCAGAGTGTTTTCTACTTGCAGTATTTAATTAAATCATCCATGATATTTCCATGCCATCAAATTTTGAAACCGAAAACACAAGATTTTGCATTAATTCCCTTAATTAATTCGCCTTAAGCCGCTTCCGGTGCAGTCACAGTCGCTGTGCGTATATGATGAATGAATGAGGCCTAAATAATTCCGAACTGTGTGATTGTTGACATATTCAAACAACGGAATACATCGTAGAAGAATATCCCTTTCATCAGTTTCCTTATGGCACATTTGTGCTGAACCAAGTGACTCCAGATGCCGTCGACTGGCTGAATAACCTCAGCATCCCACTATGATCTCCACCAACTCTCCTCTACCATACGAAGAAGTAGAAGATCTCTGAAGGCTTAGATTACAAATAAATAACATTGACACTAAATACAGAGGATTTTACTACACTGTCAGGTTGGTAGAACGTAGAAAAAATATAAATTGAAATAAAAATAGCGCTATAGCTTGGCAGTGCTGGTCATTATGAATCAATCTTCCGGATGGACAAATCGGTTATGCCAAATTCGTCCCATGAAATTGATGCCAATCTTGTGAATTCTCTGTTTGATTAATGACTATCAAATGAGATGAATGGTTTTCATACTTTTACGACTTAAAAAAAGCAGGAAACGTAAAGAAGAAATATGGTATCAGATTTAAAAGTGCCGTTTCTGCGAACAAAACTTTTTCTTTCCAAATCTTTACTTTATGGAATTGACAGTAGTACCCGGTTTCAACAGAGTTTCCATATGCCCGAATTTTTATTAAACGATTTAAAAATATCCAACAACATGGTGTGCTGTCTGATTATTGTACAGCTAAATGGATTTTGAAAAACCTCTATAGCTCATGATGGTAATTAAGTTTCGAGCTGATCGTTAGAATTACAACCTAGACATTCCAGAGAGAAAAAGCTGTGTGAATTTCATTATGCCAAATATTTTAGTATCAAAGATTTCGCGAGACAAACAAACGGTTTTCTGGTTTATATTAGAGTGGAAGATACTCTCAGTATCACCCTGGTGGAAGACCACCATTCAGAATTGAAACGTTGCTTGAAATGGCTTTTAGCCGTGTTTGGTGACCAGATCTGAATAGCCAGGTATTTCTCCACCTTCCTCTTCCCCTTATCCTTCCCCTCCCCAATACCTCCAGCCTCACAACACTCCCCAATTGGGGATGCCATAGTCTCACTGGCTCCAGACGGTTGGGAACACTTGGGACTCTTGTGGGGTATTCATATAAAAAAAAGTCAAAATATATAAAACATTCCTGCTGCTACGTCAATTAAATAGGTCAAATGAAGTAAAGCTTTTCCGATCTGATGGAAGATCAAGTAAATTATAAAATATGGCGATGTGGATAATTATAGTAATAATTTCATTTATCTATTGTTATAGTAATAATTTCATTTATCTATTGTTTACTATTATTATGTAACTAGTTGCTCAAAAAATACGGTGTCTATGACCTTCTAAGTGGTCGTAATTCATGGAAATTCTTTGGTCTATATTTCATGCATCATTAACCGGTGTAACCGAATTATTATTAGAAATGCAATAATAACAGACGTAATCAAATCAAATAAATCTCGCACAAACACAAAATCGTCTGCTGAAAGACACAATTATAAAGCAAATATTACGTAACGTTCATTCACATAGCAATTTGTGTATTACACAAACTCAAACAACTCTTTTCGATTTACTATAATTACATTTTACAATCACTTCGTTGTATTAATGATACATTTTGGCATATATCTTGCATCATTCGCTGATATTATACAGAATCAAATGATTGTTATATCTCGTTCCATATGAAAAATTATACAAATCATCCAATATCAATTTAATACCGAATAACAAATTATGCAAGACATTTTTACTTAATAATATATTGTATGATACTCATAAAGATGTATATTCTATTGATTGATGGAAGTCGTAATTAGATTTGCTAAACAAATTTAATATTGGTTAACAAATGTACTGTTCATGATTTTTTTAATGTTTTTAAATGCACTGAATATTTTCCTATTCTATGCATATTTTTTTAATATTTTTTTATAGCGTATGTGTGTAGTTAGCGAGCGAGCATGGGATCCATAGATAGTAGAATCAAAGGAAAGTATTACATACTCGTAGAAGCGTGCCGATCGTCGCAGAGCTACGACCAAACTGCACGCACTATCAAAGGGGCGGAGCCAATGAAAGCTATGCGTTTGATGTGTACGTGTACAAGGACGGGGCGCCGTTGTGCATTGATGCGTTTTATAGTAGTATGGGTGGACGATATCAGCGATACTTTTGTGGGAGCGGTATCATACTAATAATGGTTCATGACTCTCTAATTTGTTCCTTTTATCTATGGTAGGAACATTCTTTATGTCAAATGAGAACTTCGTTAATTTTAATCAGAGTCTCTTGCACTACAAGTTTTTTAAAAATAATTTTGTACTAACCAGAATAAAATCTGGGAGAAGCCCAATATCATTCTAACGTTTTTTGCGCAGATGAATTTGAAAGCTGAAACATTTCATATTTAACATTTCATACCTAGTTGACAAACAATTTTGTAAAAATCCATTATAATTTTTATAAAAAACCTGATAAGAACCACGAGTTTTTGAGTTTCTACATTCTACGTACTCTGCAGTGGCGTAAACTCCATAAAAGCGGAAAAGCTGTGCCTACCCCAAGAAAAAACGAATCAGAAAAGACATTAACAAAATATAGAACACATTCTCGATTAAAACTGTTTTTTCCATGAATTTAGTAAGGAACTTGTACGCTTATTTATTCAGTTCGCCGCAACAATCGGTGGAATATGATAATAAATTGTCCATTTTCAGATACTCATTCAATATGCAATAAATTCATGTCCTAATTTGAAAAGCTATACGCACCCCACCGTGGGTCATAGAGCAATGCACGCCACTATTGCGCGGTAGCTGTTTCAACTTCCTAAAGCATTTCCAAACTGTTTGACAACGCGTTGCATTTGGGTAAAGTGTCAATTTCCTTTGAAAAACCTCCCCATATGATTCTTTAATTTTTACTTGGCTTTAAACACACAACAGGTTTAATTTTACTGGTTTATCTTATATTCATGTCAAGCAAACCCGGATAGGTGTTTTACGTAGGTACCTACCTAAAGTGACGACTTCTACGGGTATTTTTTAAATTATTGCTTCATTACAAATGAGTAATATATTTACTATTGTATTTTTTTCTAGAGGCGTCGTTATTAAGAAATGAATTAAAAATTACTTTGTATTCGCTACTTTATTTACAATTAGACAAATTTGAAATTTTTGAAATCAGAAAAAGCGTTACTAGTGAATCAAATATATATTTTTAAAATAGATATCTCTTGAATTTCTTTTCATATAAATATTAGTACTAAAAATATATACTGTTTTTTTTTTAATTTCTAACATAAATTTGTTATTCAATGTTTTATAATATTTTTTATTAACATTTTTGATTAATTACTTACCGATTTTAATCATTTTTTGTTTATAATAATAATAATAAGAGTTAATTTCTATAGCGCAGTTTTGTGAAGGTTCACCTCAAGTGCGCTTTACACTAACTAACCTAACCTAATATAAATGTAAAATAACACATATACTACATAGTATATCTGTTATTATAATATATATACAATATGCAAATTAATACTATGACATACAATATTCATGAGCAGGTATTATAAAATAATAAATGTTTATGTTTATAATTCGTCTATTCTTACATTATTGTGTTCTATGTTTATCATTTGTCTATACTTGACAGTATTTTTTTTTTTTTTTACAGTTACTCCACACAGGAGACCAACACAGGAGACCCTGAGGGAAATAATTTCCCTCAAGGCCTATATCTTTGGGGATGCTGTGTGGAGGGTCTCTTAGAGGATAGGAAGGAGTGAACTTGGGTCTTGAAGAGACCCATGTTATAGGATGGAGGAAACACGGAGGCCGGCAGATCATTCCACAGCCGAGCTGTTGAACACAGAACGAGTCGTAGAAGCGACCCGTTCTCATGTGACAAATGTCAACCGTGTGCAAATGTTGGGCGCGTTTGGCGTGTTTCCCGACTATGCACCGATGCCGAAGGAATCAATGACGCTAGTTCATCGGAGCATCTTCCATTAAAATACCGGTAGAACAAGGACAGCATTCCCACCCGACGTCTGTGCTCCAAAGATTGCAACCCATTTGTTAAGATAGGCGAATCTATCAAACGGACCGCCGTTTCTGCACAGAGTCAAGGTTTTTTTTCAGATATTTTGGGACTCCCGACCAGAGGTGGCTGCCAAATTCTACAATGGGGCGAACTTGCGATTTGTACAGGGTCAGCAGTTGTGTACTATTAAAAGTATCTGCGGGCTCTGTACAATACGCCCAGCTTCTGAGAGGCTAACTTTACTCTGGCTTCGATGGAGCCCCCTTACCTGAGCTGGTCACTTAAGGTTACACGAAGCATATCAATGGAGGGCTTGTTGGGAAGATTGCTTCCATTAAAGGAGACTAGATTTGTCGTTTTCGATCCCTTTTAGACAATCAGACATGTTTGGGTCTTTGAAACATTAAATTCGACGAGGTTATTCTTCCCAAGAGGAGACCCTCTCAAGGTAACCATCCATTCTCTGTTTTCAAAGCCACTCAGAGCCGTTAGGTTTGTGTGCCCTTTGGGGGCTTATCCAAACAAAAAGCAATCATGGTTCAATACTAAATAATCCATAACAATGAGTTGGTGCACATGTCGAGGTCATTGATGTGCAACAAAAACAATGTCGGGGACAGAACCGATCCTTGTGTTACGTCAGTATTTATTGAATGCGAGGATGAAACCATCAGCAACCGTCTGAATCGATCTCTCCTCAAAAAGTCGGCAATCCACGTACACAAGGAAACGGGAAGTCCGTAAGAAGGCAGTTTGTTGACAAGTCCTCGGTGCAAAACCCGGTCAAAGGCCTTAGAAATATCCAGTGAGACCGTTTGAATCTCACCATTACGTTCCAGGCACCGTCCCCAAACATGCGTCACATACGCGAGAAGATCACCGCACGAGCGGTTCCGCCGGAATCCATACTGGCGGTCGTTAATGATTTTGTTCTTCTCGAGGTATGTAAGCAGTTTGTCGTTGATCACACGTTCCATCACCTTGGACAGAACTGATGTGATCGCTATGGGGCGGTAGTTGGCCGGGTTGGAGCAGTCACCTTTCTTAGGTATAGGATGAATGACCGCTTTTTTCCAACCAGAGGGCACAGAGCCACATTTCAGGGACATTTTAAAGAGCTTTGTTAAAACTGGGGCGATTTCTGCAGCACACCTCTGCAATACCAGGGCAGGTATTCCGTCAGGCCCACTAGCTTTATTAACATCGAGCCCCGTAAGACAGGGAGTACATCCCGATGCCGTATCCTCAGCTTTTTCATATAGAAGCCGCAGTGAGGAACCGACGGCGGGACGGCACCCCGGTCGTCGAGGGCCGAGTTTTCTGCAAACATTTTCCCTAAAAGGTTGGCCTTTTCGGTAGCAGTGTTTGCTAGTGAACCGTCAGGTCTGGTAAGAGGCAGCAGACTGGATTTGCAGAAATTGCGACCTATGGAGCCCGTTAGCGACCAGAACGCCCTGCTGCCATGCGGGCAGGCAGCTAGCTTTTTACTGATCTGTAGGTCGTGCTCAAATTTTGACCTATTGATGATTCTTACTGTCCTTTGCCAATTTGTTATATGCTGATCTGTTTTCTGACGTTCGAGATGTGTTGTAGGCTCGGTAAGCCGCGTTTTTTCGTCGAACTGCTTCGGAACATTGTCGACTGAACCACGGCTTTGAACCTACGCCAGTTTCTTTAATGGTTGATTGAATGAAGCCATCCATCGCAGATGTGATGACTTCACTAATTTCCTGGGCACATCTGGACAGATTCGAAGTCTGAAAACAGACAGCTGACCATGGGAAAGCATTAAAATGCGCCCGCAGACCGAACCAATCTGCTGACCTGTAGTGCCACATTTTTCTCTTCAGCCTCTCAATTGGGGGTCTGAAGTTAATAGGGATTGATGTCGTCACCAGGCAATGGTCGGACGATCCTAAAGGCGCTGCGACATCAATCCCATAACCACGTGGCTCAGTGGTTAAAAATAGGTCTAACAGATTGGAGCGGTGAGTCTGGACATCAGGAACCCTCGTAGGCTCCTGAACCAGTTGCTCCAACCCATGGCAAAGGGCAAAGAATTCCGCCTGTCGGCCAGCCGAGTTTGTTGAACATGAGAACTTCAACCACGATTCATTATGAACATTGAAGTCCCCCAGAACAACAAACTCGGCCGAAGGGTAGCGGGGTAAGAGGTCATCAATAGTTTCGCTCAAATGTTTAAATAGCTCGGATGAGTCTGATTCGCTGAGGTTTGGTGAGCGGTACAAACATGCATAAAATCTTACCGTACTGGCAAGACTGACGCGCACCCACATTACGTCAAATCTGGAATTTTCCAGACTCAACAGTCGCACACAGTTGACGTCAGCTCGGCTATACAAACAAACACCTCCTTTTGGTCTGAACTTGCCTACGAGGGTGAAGCCCGGGCAGTCCAGATAGGAGGCGTCTGGAGGCTCAGCTATCTGCGTTTCGGAGAGGAATAAAAGGTTTGGGCGTTGGGATTGAAGGTGATGATGGACAGAATTTAAATTTTTGTGCAGGCCTCGAATGTTGGTAAAATTTACCAACATTTTTGGCCTGCACCGGGGACGCCTACTACTCGCCGTTGTAATGATGTTATTATTGTTTTGTGATTCCATGTTTTTTTAAATTATTTTTGGGGGTTTTATAGGAAAGGGAAAGCAAGGGAAGGATTAGGTATAAAGGGTGGGTAGGAAGCTGGGGGTCAGGGTATCCAGGACTGACGGACGTATGAATCCATCCCACCGACTGCGGTGCAAGGCTATGGTTGGGAGAGTCTGGCTGGGAAGGGCTCCCAATGCGCCCCAAACGCTACTGCTGGGTCCCCTCCGGTCACGAATCGGCACAACAGCAGCGGCGGGGTTTTTACACTCGCTGGTGGGGCAGCCCACCCTCAGTCGTGAGCCTGAGGGTCGGGCCCCTGTACTATCGAGCGGCCTGGACAACGGTAGCCAGTTGTAAAGGGTCTCCCTCAACCATTCTCTCCCGATCCGACCCACCACGCAGTAGGTAGGCTAACGCATCCGCTGCCAAGACCTGGACAAACCTTACCCCATGAACCCGGGCACCCCTGCTAAGTCACCAAACGTAGCGAACCACTTGGGATGACCTATGGCAGAGGTGTTGGTCATCCAAAAAATGGTTCCCGGGGCGGCGGTACCCATACCCGCCTCCCAAAGTAAGTTTTAGTTAGTAAGAATTTTTGCTTATTATTAATGTGACAGCTGTTTCGGCGTTCAAAGCTATTTTCAAGCTGTGATTAGGCCACATTGACACGACTTATATGAATTTAACCATGCCCAATTTGTTTAATTTGTCCGGTGTTTTAAATGATTTATTAATATTTTCGGAAAAAAAATAATTAAATTAAAAATCATTCGGATATTACATATTACATATTCAAAATAAGAAGGTTTGTTTGGGTAAAATATTTTCAAAATGGAAAACACAAGTAGGTATCTACTTAATAAAATTATTTTATAGATAAATTTTGAAAAAATAAATGTTTGTAAAGAAATAAAATTTTCAAATGAATGTTTCTCTGTTTAGAGATAGTAATAATCGTCACAGGGTATTTATTACTTTCGCTGTCAAATCAACTATGGAAACCAAAAGACAAGCGAGAATTTACAACTTCAAAACTTTAATTAATAACATAAAAAATAATTCCGAGCAAGGCCGATTACACATTAGCTAGTAGCTACATAAAAGTCGTTTCGATAGTTCTGCAGTTAAAGGCATTCGCTCGAGTTCAGATGGTGGCAATAATTTCAAATCTAATGCAAATAACTCGTTAATTATCAGACTATAATACCATCTTTATTAAGAATTATTCCTTTAGAAAAACAAATTGAATTTAATTTAATAACACTATAGTTAGTAAGAATTTTTGCTTATTATTAATGTGACAGCTGTTTCGGCGTTCAAAGCTATTTTCAAGCTGTGATTAGGCCACATTGAGACGACTTATATGAATTTATTTAACCACGCCCAATTTGTTTAATTTGTCCGGTGTTTTAAATGATTTATTAATATTTTCGGAAAAAAAATAATTAAATTAAAAATCATTCGGATAAATTTTGGAATTTTTTTTTCTGTGGAGTATTTACAGATGCAAGATGTTTTCCTCCCTTATATCAGGTTTTTCTCAATGGTTTTGTAATGACGTTAGTGCTATTTATGTCAATGTATTTGATAAATCCATGAATTATTTGAAGAAATTATTGTTTAGTTTTACATGAAAGTAGGAAAAGAAAGTAGTGTGTAGAAATGAAGAATAGATAAATTTTCCTATTTTATATATAACATTATATTTTCAACATTTGATATTATCTTATTATTTATTTTATCGACCAGCGTGCTTTCACATATGAGTATATATTTTTGAATCGTATATAAAAATTTAAAAAAAACATACACAAAAGTTAATTACGCTTGAAATGAAAATAAACTACGTAAAAGCTAAAAATAAACAGGTATGTAAAGGAACAGAAAATATAAATATTTATCTATTATACATATGTTTTTTTTTTAATATCAGACCTGATCACTAAACATGGCTAAAGCCATTTTAAGCAACGTTTCAAATCTGTATTGTGATATTTCACTAGGACGATACTGAGAGTATCTTCCACTTTAGAACGTGCGCAAATATACTATATATTAATTTAAATGAATTAATTGTGAAACAACACAAATTAATTAAACAAAATTTAGTTCCGGGCGCCGGGATTTTAACCCGCGGCATTTGGATTCGTAATCGAGATCCTTGCCTTTCTAATAAAATAATTTTAATTAAAGTTACATCGTTTATTTTCCGTCTGCTTTCGAAAATTGGATTTTTTAGAATAACGCTGAGTAATTCATGTGCTATATAAGTTTTCAAACTAAAAACTTATTAAATGTAAAAATTTTCTTTCAATTCTTTCTACATTATAAATACGTATTTTGTAGAAGGGCGACCACACCATGGGATCATGTTCTATTTAACTTCTAACTAGGGATATGTACAACAAATTTATTACTTGTAGAGATAAAAAATGGTTCTTAATATAAATCCTAAAGTTTTCATACCCTTATTTACAATTTGTTGAATTTGAGGAATTAAATTTAGTTTCTCATCCATTAAAAAGTCAAGATCTCTCATTTTCGTAACTAGTTGTACATTTGTTTGATTTATTGAATATTTAAAAAAGAAAGACGTTTTTTTGTGGAGAATTTAATATTTTGATATAAATTGTTTTGCGAGCACCAGTTATTTAGCATATTTGTATTAAAGTAAAGAATTCGACAGTCGTTTGAATCAGTAATGTCTGTATTTAATTTATCCAAATCGTTTTCCACTACCAGCGGCGAACAGCTAGGTAGGCACATTGGCCGTCTTTTATTTCTTGTTTTTGTAAACGCATAGTCAACGGCTTTAAAGGTGTCGAAGTTTTATAATTCAAAAGTCATCATTTAGTTCCCAATGCTGTAAACGCGTGTCATATCATGACTTGAGGTGTCGTCTAAGGCATAGATTCCGGCAGTGATAGTAATTTTGTTATTGATTAGTTTATTTGCTGCAGTTTGTTCAATTCCTTCAGGTATATTACACATGAGGACGCATTTAGCCCTTTCACTGCGTCAATGATTTCAGAAATTAGGATATAATAATATTTATTTATTTGAAATCCACATTATTTAATAAAAACATTTAAGAAAGCTTTAACTGCCCAACTAGGAACAAATCCCGTTTTAGGACAGTCGAATTAACAAGTTTAGTTCATATTAAGTGCCATTATACAAAAATAGAAGGGAAAAAAGCTTTTATTGACATAGTATAGTAATATAATATATGGTGAAAAAAGTATAAAGAGATTATATATATAGTTTGATAGGTGCCGCTTGTTGGCGAGGAAAAAAAATCGTTTTGAATTGTGTACTGAAAAAAAAGATATTATTATTGAGTAATATTGATAAGTTTGAGTTACGTATTACTCAGCTTTATGAGCCGACGACGAAACTCACGGATACAGCCCGAAGAGGATGCATCAAATAGTTAATAACACATTAAATACATTTTGTTCAGTAAGTACAAAAAGTAACTTTGGTAAATTGTTTATAACCAAATGTTTGTCCTTTTTCCTTTCCTTGTTTAGGGTTTTAAATATCTAATTAAAATATTTTCCCAAAGAGCACCAATAATGTAACATAAATTAAGTCAAGTAAATCAAACCATGAGATGATAATAGTACTGCGCCGCGATGAAGGGTATTATACAATTCCTAGGATATTGTTGTAAGTCTTAGATAGTTGAAGGATTATAAAAGTTAAATTACGTATATAATATTAATTGTCGTATTATCGATCTAGTGTTCTCCAATTCTTATTTTGTTAATGCATCCGCATCTGCCGAAACTATTCTTCCAATTGACAATTATCACCCTCCATTAGCGATTGATTATCACAGTTCAACAATGAAAAAGATTCCACCTGCATCTGCAAAATTGAACTTTTTAAAAGCAGATTTTAATCAAATCAATAATCTTTTATCCTCTGCGGACTGGAACTTTTTGGATGTGGGAGTAAACCTTAATGAAATGGTAGATTAATTTTACTCAATTCTAAACAGTGCTATTAATTTATTTGTACCTATTTCTAAAATTACTGTTCTAAAATACCCAAAATGGTTCAGTAAAGATCTCATCAATATAATCAAAGACAAAAAAATTGCTCATAAAGTTTACAAATCAACACGGGATCCTAAAAATTACACAAAATTTAATGAATTTTGATCAAATACTAAAATAATGTCAAAATTATGTTACAAAAAGTGCATTTAAAACTGTGAAGAATTGGCTGTTGCCAATCTCCAGAATATTTATAAATTTTCAAACATGCTTAATAACGATAACTCTGTTATTCCCTCTAAGATGTATCTAGATAAGAAAATGGCCGATAATCCTCAAGAAGTCATTAATCTATTTGCCGAATTCTTCAGCAAAGTCTATGGTACTAAAACTAATAATGACAATAAGATCGATTTTAATCAATGTATATTTGAAAAAAGTGACATTAGAACTAAATTGAAATCCCTAAATCTTAACAAATCAGCTGGTCCCGATAACATACCTCCAATCTTTTTATTTAAATGTTTATCAGTCTTGACTTATCCTCTTACTAAACTTTTTAACTTGTCTCTAAAAATTGGCACCTTTCCGTAGCAATGAAAAACGAGCTTTCGGTCTCCAATCTTCAAAAAAAGGAAATAAATCTGATATTTCAAACTATAGACCTATATGTATTCAGTCATCAATTCCGAAACTATTTGAATCTACTCTGCTCACCAAACTCTCGCCTGAAATTAATAAAGCAATTTCACATCGACAACACGGTTTCATGGCAAAAAGATCGACTCCTACAAACTAAATGATTTATGAGGAACACTTATTCAAAACTATGCAAAAGCATCTCCAAACAGACGTTCTGTACACAGATTTTAGTAAGGCATTCGACAAAGTCTCAGATAAAATTCTCATACATAAATTAAGCACTCTTGGAATAACCGGGAATATTTTGAGATGGTTCAAATGTTATCTAGACAAAAGAAAAATATCGGTTAAACTCTATTCACACTTTTCATACGAGTTTGAAATCTTCAGCGGCGTTCCACAGGGGTCACATTTGAGACCAGTATTGTTTTCCTTATTTATTAACGACATAACTACCATTTTTGATGGAGTTATGATACTCCTATTCGCTGATGATCTTAAAATTTACAAAACTATCACTAATCTCAATGACTGTTACGTATTGCCATTGAATTTCGAGAGGCTACAAGACTGGTACATTCATAATGAACTGTTTCTCAATATTGAAAAATGTCAAACAATAACTTTTGTTCGAATTAAAAATCCCATCACGTATCAATATAGCACCAACAACATTCACCTAAAAAGGGTTGAGCAAATAAAAGACCTTCGTATAATTTTTGACTAATATTTGTTCCCCACATTAATGAAATAACTAACAAGGCCATGAAATGTTTTGCATTTATTTTGAGAACGGTGAAAGATTTCAAATTAATCAAATCCTTTAAATTACTGTTCACTGGATTAGTAAGAAGCAATTTAGAGTATAATTCGACAATCTGGGCTCCATTTTATAAGATTCACCAACAAAAATTGAGAGAGTGCAGCATAAATTTCTTCGATTTATTAATTACAAGTTAGGTATTCCAATCTAAAATCTTAATTATACATTTTTAATGAACCTACTTATCCTAACCGATTTATCATCTAGGCGCACAGTGAGCGATTTAGTATGTCTGTTCAAAATAGCAAATGGCAGATTGGATGCCCTGGATTTAACGAGCCTTATTACCCTGCGTATACCTATCTATAATACGAGACAGATAGCTCTGTATAACAATCCAGCGTCTTCAAATAATTATTTCGAGAACTCTTCTATTCAAAGATTGCACAGACTTGGTTATGAGTTTAGTTCAATTGATGTTTACCGTTACAACACTGTGTCCAAGCTAAAAATCAGTTTATTTGAATGTTTTTATTAAATTTATTAAGATTTTTTTTTCATGTGCATCGTTCTTTATTGTTATTTTTATTATGCTATGTTTCGGTAAAATACCCAACCAGGCATAATAAAGGTTTGCTGTTTTATAAACTATTCATTTCTTACAACGTCATAGTAATTATAAATCTACTGCCTTTATTACCCACCTATTGCGCTGAAACTAGCTACTTACATAGTATCTGCCTTCTCACTTATTTTATACTTATGTTATTATAATATGCACTTAACTACTTCTTATATTCTTATATTTTGTACAACCTGCTGTTATAATGTAACCACAGGTTAAACTATAATTCATTGCGATAATTACGCTCTAACTACATACTGTTATATTGTACCTACATACTTCTTTTACACTTTATGTATTATTTTATGTGTACATTATTGTACTACCTTGTAAAACTATGTGATAAATGTATCAATATGTAAAAGCCTTCTAGGCGTGAATAAATAAATAATATTTATGAGATTTTAAATTTTATAAGTAGCATTCTAACACAAAAAGTTAATAGCCGCCAAAGTTCACAGAGTGTTTAATAAATCATGGAATTATTATCAATCACTAGGGCAGCACAGCTTTCAGAAGTAAATTATTCATAGGGATATGATGTCGGATGTTTTGACCTGCGCCCTGCAGCAAAATTGGTATGGAGTGACTGCCAGTGAAGCCGAGAAAATGAATTCTAGGAGCACAGGCTATACGCTACTGCAACGCCTACATCTCCTAGCAGTGACTAGCAACAGTTACCTGCTGTCTGCCGCCGCCTGCGGCTCGTGCCTCATGCTTCGTGAAGAAAACATAGAATTCAAAGCTCTCGAATGAGACCGGGCTTGGTGATATGCCGCGGTTTAGCAAAATACACAGATCGAAAGAATTACGAAATATTGCTGGTTATTTAATTGAACTAAGGAACAGTGATGACCAATAAATGCCATTAGAAAATTTCAAAGCTTCGTAGTCGATAAAAATTACTTTCCTAAATCAAAATAATTGCTGCTGTCTATAAATTCAAAACAAAAAGGCAGTGCCACTTTCATAAAGCCGGAGTTCACCGTTCTTAATCGAGAGTCATTGCTACTTCAACTCGTAACTTTTTCACAAAATATTAATTTATCATCGATTAGAAATCACCCCGAATATGCTGTATTTTTATACTTCATCCTTAAAGGTTGTATTGTTTTTGTGTGGTAATTATAATAATTGTTTTTGTGTGTAATATATAGACCTCCATTTATTTTTTTTAAATAATGAAAATCTAATTTAATAATGTTTTTATGAAGTTCTGCAAGTATTTTTAGTTTTTATTATTGAGACAGCTGTTTCGGTGTTCAAGGCCATTTTCAAAGCATAGTTAATCCACATTGTGACGACTTATTTATATGATTTTATTTACTCCCACTAAATTCTAATTAGGACGGTTTCTTTTTAAATAATGCTTTATTATCGGTAAAACCGATTTATTTAAAAAAAATTAAAATTCTCTATTCTGTGGGGTTTTTACATTTATAATGTGTTTCTCTGCATTTAAATGATAGTGTTTTATTAATTGATTTATTTAAATGATAAATTATTATATTGGTGTGAAAATGTGAATACACCGAGAAGCGGTGAAGAATTTTCCTTATTTATTAATTAATATCATATTAGGAACATTCGTTCGTTTATTAATTTCTAAATGTTCAAAGAATATGGTCTCGGACACGAGAACAGCGGTCAAAAAAAAACTGAAGATACTTGCAGAACTTAATAATTACATTATTTAATTTTATTTATATTAATTAAATAAATAAAAAATTTTAAAAAATTGTTGTTATACTTAGATATTTACTACATAGCAGTTATTTCCAAAAATGGGAATAGTTTCAGAAAAAATCTCTATTCCAAATTTTGCAGCAGTGACACAAGAAGGATCGACCAGTCTGTTAGTCGCATCATATTATACCGATGCCGTATTGTCAGAATGGAGAATGTTTAGAAGTCTTCCAGATCGGTATTATTACATTTTGTCCTTTGGAAGCTTTTAACAATTATACCCTAAAGCAATACTACTTTACATTCATAAATACAATAAATGACAACAATCACACATATTAAAACCACTAGAACTCAGAGTCAAAACACATAAAACAAGGAACCTCAAACACAACGATTGGACAAAAAAACTTCTTATGCTATGGTACTAAACTCTACAACAATAATCGCAACAGCCATAATAAATTTTAAAATCAAATAAAACACTAGATACGTTACATAGGGAGATCTGAAATAGAAAATATATTAACACCAAATACATACTAACACCGAAACCACTCAACTGCACTCAAAACACCTCACCTTAGAAATATTATTATTTTTTTCACCAAGCACATCAATTTAAAATAATGTAATTTCATATTTTGTAAATGAAATCCTCACCACGGGAAATCCCAGTGAGGATATCATTATTTGTATTTTGTTGTAAAAAAAGAAGATAATAAAACATTGTTACAATTATTTGTTTGCAATGTTAACTAGGATCTACAATCCCCACACCGAGATAACAATAATTATAACCTGTACGGTTGAGTGGCATTCGTTTCTATGTAAATTAGTGGATACCACAATAATGTTAGGTTACAGTAGTTTAACCATTTTGGCAGTACAAACCGTGTGAGCCAAAAACAATGCGGCACGTTACAATAATAAACGGGTAATTATGACACGAATAACACAACGCACATTCCACAACTAATTTAAATATTTAGGCTTCCTAATTGAAACTAGAAATACAGATAACAACGTGGAATATAAAATGCAAAAAATGAAAAATAGTCCACACTTTTGACAAAAAATAAATTTTATTAAATTCCTGTGGAATATGTCTCCTTGAGAAATTGAAATAATTTAAAAATTCGTCTAGTGTTATGAAATATGTTTTCGATGATTATAATTCTTTTTCTAATTTAATTTGTAGAACTCTATTTTAATTGAAACTATTTAAAAATTAAATAACAACTCTTATTATTTAATGATTAAATAAAATACACTTTTTGAATTCCATTCCACTTTTATTTTTGACCGTCATCGTTTTCAGCCTTTGACAGCTATCTTCGGACTGGCACTATTTATTCTTAAACTATGGGTTATATACAATTTTGGGTGTCAGAGGTGACAAACCATGATTTTACTTAGATCATATTGTTCAATATTGTCACATGATTTTATAAAACGTGACTTATTTGGTACTTTTGAATTTATTCATAATATTACTTTATATATTTATCTGGTTTAAAAATTCATATAATAAGTCTGTATATCTACGATTTTCTTAAAATTACTAAAACCGGTTTCGCTGAAAATAGCACAGTTTGTTTTTATTAGTGGCGGGAAGGTTAGAGAGAAGTTTGAATGATATTCAATATGTAAAACTGTTGCCATAAAGTTTTATAAATAGTTTGAAAAACATTGAACCCGCCATGTTGCATTGAGGTTAACCCATAGATATACCACTCTGGTTAGCCACAGATTACATATTTAAAAGAAGAAGGGTGGTTTGGGGAAAATATTTTCTATATTGGCACCTACTAAAGAACTTAGTTATTTAGATATATTTTGAAAAAAATAAATTTTTGGAAATAAATTTGTTTTTAAAATAATCTTACCTTGTTTAGAGATAGTAATAGTCGTCACAAGGCATTATTTTCGCTCTTAAATCAATTATGGCACCCAAACGACAAGCAAGAATTCACTACTTCATAACTTTATTGCATAAAAAAACCGGGTAAGGCCGGGTACACGTCAGCTAGTATTAAATAAATGTTATTTTTTTACAGATTGAGTTTAATTAAACTGCCCCTTTCTTATGTCATTGAAGTCATCTGACGTTATAAAACAAACTCGTAATATATGGAGGGAAAAAATATAGATCTTCTCTTATTTTCTGTACCGAGCCTTCGATAGGGAGGGCAATCAGCCTGTACAAGGTGCAACTACCGTATGCTATGTGCTGGCAGCGTGGCAGGCCAGGTAGGTAATTGGCAGCAGCAGGAAATGCTAGCAGATATGTGAGTGCACCTGCCAATCGTAGCTGTACCTAATGAAACTCACTTCTAAAACGAGGTGAAAACTTGTTTCATACTTAATTCTAAAAGAAATACCCGCTGGAGTTGCCTCTACGTGTTCACCGTTCACACTCAACTGCTGAGGCGAATTGGGGGGCGGTGATGCATTGAATATACGATTGAAATAAAACCAATCCCACTGATTATTATACGTAAATATCACAACGTTAGATGAAATGTTAACATTCGTTATCTTAATTTATGTGAAGCCTTGGCAAACCAAAATAACATCCACATTATAAAACAGGTAGAACTTGTGTCGAATATATCCAGTTCCATTGAAAGATAGTTAGTAGGTAATTACGATTCTTTTCAATGCATTCTATTCACTAATAACCACATAACGTATCTAGGCGTAAAAATTGATCACAATTTAAAGTGGACTGACCGCATCAATTATTTAAAAAACAAAATTTAAAAAATTACTTTTTTAAAACAATCAGGAATGTCCTCGGTATAAAAGATTGGATTAAGATCTGTTGTATTGTGGTGTTGAATAGAAACGCACTTGTAAATGAAATGCACATTTATTGGCCTTTCTCGTTGACCCTAGTTTTACAAGTGAGTGACAGCTAGAGGTTATATATCATAGACAATCATATAGAAGTAAACCATAGAGTTATATTAATATATAATACCCACATCTCTCTTTTCCTAATAAACAAAAAAAAAGTCACAACGACGTAAGCATTTTTACAAATATACTATTCGTGACAGTAATAAACCGTACAATTATTGAAATACAGTGAAAAAAAATCTACATGGCTCTCTGCCAATCACTATTAGAATATGGTATTATAGGATAGGGCAGTGTTAATGATGATATTCTTAATTTACTCATTAGAACACAAAAACCACAATAAAAATTATGCTTGAAGTCTCTGTAAGAACTAGCACTAACAATATCTTCAACAAACTTAACATTATGTCAATAAAATAAGTATACTCTAAAACAATACTACTTTACATTCATAAATACAAAATAAGATAAGATAAAGATAACACCAATCACACATATTAGATACACTAGATCTCAGAGTCAAAAACGCATTCAACAAGTAACCAGAAACACAACAATTGAAAAAAACAAAACTTCTTATACTATGGTACTAAACCTTACAGGGAGATCTGAAATAGAAAACATATTAACACCAAATACAGACTAACACCGAAACCACTCAACTGCACTTAAAACACCTCACCTTAGAAGCACATGAGTTTTAATTTGATTAATTTATCTCCAAATGGAAACGATGAATAACGAGGCAAGTGCGCTTCATTTGCTAACGACGGTTATTGAACTCCTTTTAATAAAAATTTGATCAGTTGACAAGTCATTTAAATGTAGTCAAAAATATTCTTCAAACGTCAAACGTCGGTAGTTTGAATATTATCGATAGTGCATTGCAAGAGCATCTACATGTATGAGTACTAGCGGTGTACGCATGAAACAAGTGCTGGTTCTCAATTCCGCCACAGGCGCAACTAGCGCTCCGTTTGCCTTCGCCGTTTCTACTACTACAGCGGGCGACACTGGCGCAACCACTGCTCCGCCCGCCGCTACCTCCGCCCTAGTACCACCGCTCACCTCCCATCCTGCAAAGCCACCTCCGGTCGTATAAGCCCCCACAGGAATGGCTACCGGCAGGAGAATAACCCACTCACAGGCTGCGAAAGGCTCCCAAGGAAGGAAAAAAGCCAGTTATAGTTCTTCGGCAGATAATTCTGATGCATCTACTCTTGCTACATCTACTTCTGCCGTGTCTACCGTTATTGCGTCTACGTCTGCTGCGTCTTCCTCCGCCGTACAGAGAAAGGACTCGCCGCCTTCGTCCGATGGAACTATAGTAGATGCAACACCTCTAGATCAAACTTCGGGGACTCAACCTCAAAAATCAACAGAAAGGGAGATCAACAGAAAAAGGTGCTCCATCAACGTATGGAGTAGTCAGAGGAATCAATGTGAAGTGAAATAGTTTCACCTTTACCACCTGCATCCTGATACTTCGCTAGATGATATGACGGCAAAACTAAAAGCGAAACCAACTATAAGCACCTCCTCATTCGAGGTACCTAAAATAAAAATGAAGGGAGAATATTCCTCAATTGAAAAACGGCGTGACCGGATCAGAAGTAGCACACTTACTGTAATCAAAACACTGTCCAAAGCAAACATTCTTGAACGAATGGGTCAACAAAGTAATAGCTCCACGGGTCCCAAATATTAAACCAAGTTTACCCTGTAATAGTCTAAATTTCATTTAGTAAAACGTTAGAGGACTGAAAACTAAATGTTCTTTATTTTCCGCTAATGTTTTGGTAAATAATGTCGATATAATAGAACTAACTGAAACTTGGCTGAACTCCAGTGTGTACAACCCAGAGTTATTCGATGTCAATTTCCATATATTCAGCAAAGACAGAGACAATGGTATTTGCCACAGACAAGGCGGCTGTTGCCTTTAGGCTGTACGCGTACATGCTCTGGAGGCTGGCATTAAAGACTTATGGGTAATAGTAACTCACAATTTTTTTGTTACTTTTACACGTGTGGTATATTTTCCACCAGCATCAAATTTAGAAATATTTAAACTTTTTTTTAACAAAATACATGAAAACGTCGATCTTATCGGAACAAGGAATGTTATTATTTTGGTAGATTTCAACATCTATTCCGCGAACAGTAACAAGGATGTTGAAAATGACCTGAACTTATTATGCGAAGTATTCCGGCTCTCCCAGAATAACGATATTCCTAATTCCGAGTCCAGAATATTGGACCTTCTTTTGTGTAACATGGCATTAAAAATTATTCACAGCGATTCTTCTCTCGTATATGTAGACAAATATCACCTGGCATTAGAGTTCCGGTATTCTTGCAAAAGTCTTCCGAAGGCTACCAAAGTTCCCCAATATGATGATGTCACTTTTCGTGGATCGATCTTTGGTAGTCGTAATTTTGACATCATAATGAGCCAATTGAAGAGGCAAGAGCTTTGTCATTTTGACACCGTTAATGAGGCACTGCTCCATTTTTATTATGTACGTACCGGACGTAGTCCACCACCAGACCGAGGATGACGCTAAATCAAGCTGCCCTCCCGCAGCCCAGGGGAAGCAGCCGTCGGCGACAACGTCGAACTACACGTCCGCATAGTTAGGTGCGGCCGTTACAGCACCGAGGGGAGAATGTACCGGACGTAGTTAATTTATGCAAATTTAGTATTAAAATATTTAATTTGACATAAACCGTAAAAGTCACGTGGCGTCACACTAGGCGCGATGAAGCGACATTTCCTGGCGTAGAGATAAAAAAGAAGATAAAGAGCACTTCTCGTTTTCGTTTCTACGCCAGCACTTCCCCAACCTCGTCTGATGCATCATATACGCCCGTTCATACACTGCGGGTTGGACTACTTCGGGCCTATGGAGGTCACCGTCGACAGGCGCCGAGAGAAGCGCTGTGGGGAAATATTTACAGCCTCTCCACGCCATACATCTGAAGCTGGCTGTGTTGCTGACTGCCGACTCTGCTAGCATAGCCCCTACAACGGATGACGGCCCGCCGAGGCTAGCCCGCAGTGATGAATTCCGACAACGCCACCAACTTTCACGGAGCGAAAAATGAAATCCGAGATGCCGTAGCGTCACTCAGCCAGGATACAAGGATCCAAGATACCCTTGCCATACAAGAAAAGTCCTCCATTTACGACACAAGCAACATCTTCTGCTTATTGATGGTAGTAGGAGATTTTCGAATACTGTCGTATTATTCGTAACCAGGGAATGTCTTTATTTTAAAAAAAATAGTTGACGCTAGCTGTCCTAGGAAATCTCCCAAGAGAGGAGGACGTAGATATCCGAAGTGGTTCTCTAGAGATACTATTGCGTGCATCGAGGTGAACCATGCTCACAATAAGGAATGGAAAGCTAATGGTGATCAACATGAGTATGAAATGTTCAGTAATCTCAGAACAGTTGTGAGACGAAATGTTCATAAAGCATTTCGTACATATGTCAATTCTATAGAGAGTGATATCAAGCTTGATTCCAAGTCATTTTGGGAATACGTCAAATCACTACCTAAGGATGGTGGTATAACGAATACCATGAATCATGGTGATCGAGAAGTTAGACGATCGGATGTAGCTAATGCGTTTGCGACACATTTCCAATCCGTGCACTGTAATGAGCCTCCATTACCAAATACCAATACTGCTCCCAAGTTGAATATGAAGGGAGCCCAGAACACTGATGTAAGTCATATAGACGAATCACATGTAAAATCTTCCATTACAAAAATGAAACATACACATTCATTTGGTCCTGATTTTCAGTGTTTTTTTTTAAACTGCCACCAAGTTTCATAATTAACATCTCTTTAGAAGATGGTATATTTTATGATTCCTGGAAAGTCTCAAAAATTTGTCCGATCTTCAAAAGCGGGTCAAGGATGGGGAGTGCAATCTTACTGTTAAATAGAATCACTTCGGATATCATCAACGAAATTGCGTTTAAACACAAAGCTTTGTTGCTACTTGTATAATACCGGTATGTGTTGTATGCAATTTACTGGGATTATGTATGTGTACCTTATTTCTTTGAATTTTTATTCTTTTTTATAAGCAATTATTTTGTAAATCTTGTCTTATCTAATAAATCTTTAAAAATTCCTTAAAAATGTAAATTTTGTAATTTTTTTAAAAGGAATAAAGAATTGAATTGAATTGAATAATAAAAAATAATTCAATTTCGTATTTTATTTGTAAATGATATCCCCAGCATAGGCAAGGCCAGTGAGGATATGATTATTTGTTATTTTGATATAATAAAAGCAGAAAATAAAACATTATTATTAATACACATTTACCTGAAATGAAATAAAAAAAGTATTTTAATGGGTTCCGGATTAGTGTACAGTTATAGTTAATTAGTAAGTAAAATTGTAAATTTGTCAAATTAAACGTGAATAATAGTCGATTACTGATATTGCAATCTTCTATTGAAAACTAACATAATCATTCTTCTTTCGTTCTCAATATTTGGGCGTAGTTTTTTTATATGTATACCGCACACGAATTCAACTGCTCCCAACTGTCTGAAGCCAAGGAGACTATGGCATTCCCATTTGGGGAATGTTGTGAGGCTGAAGGTATTGGAGAGGGGAAGGAGAAGGGGAAGAGGGAGGTGGGGAAATACCTGGCTATTCAGATCTGGTCACCAAACACGGCTAAAAGCCATTTCAAGCAACGCTTCAATTCTGAATGGTGTTCTTTCACCAGGGCGATACTGAGAGCATCTTCCACTCTGGAACGTGTGCAAATACACTCTATATTATTTTTAAATTAATTAATTGCGAAACAACACAAATTAATTAAATAAAAGTGATTAGTTACACCCAGTTTCCGCTAAATATAACATGTTAGGAAGAATGTGTCGCCGATTATTTCATATTTATTTGTTACATTACGTTGATACATTTATATAGGATAATAGTATTGCATTAAATAAAACAAACACTTTGTTATAAACCACGAACACATTTTATTTTTCTCCAACTGGTTTCGCTTAGCTCAAGCTTCGTCTGGACAAATAAAATATCTAAAGGGTAATACAGAAATATCGGTTATATATTGTTACAGAATAAAATAGAGTAAATTAGAGAGAATAAAAAGAGAGAGAAAAGATAACAAAATATTAGAGGGAGACAATATTAGAAAAGTGTAATGTGTACGACGGAGATAACATCAACGTATATTGATAATAATAGATATTAAATAAATAGCGTAATGGGAACATAAAGTGAGATAATCCTAAATACTCGTTAATCCTAGATAATTCCTGGTTGCTTCTTACGAAAATATATTATATTGTATTTTGATAGAAAACAATTACTTTGTGGTTTGAAATATTTATTAAATAAAATAAACACTCTGTTTTAAACAACCAATTAATTTTTAAATTAAAACCAACCGGTTTCGCATATCTAAAGCTTCAAGCGGGTAAAATTTAAAACTAAGCGAAACCATTTGGATTGAGCATATATATGGTTGGGATATATAAAAGGAAGGAGACGATATATAAAATGACACAATATAATACTGAAACAGAGATATGCTACCCAATCCAATTGAATCATTTTTTTTAACAAAATATATTTTAATACCCAACCTGGCTGAATTTTAAGCAAAATATAAAGCAATTATCTTTTATGCCTTGCAGCAATTTTATTTATTTCTGTTTGAAATAATAATATATTCCTCAGGAATCAAAGAATTTCATTTTCCATAATATCAGACGCCACTTTGGTAATTATCCGTGAGCTAATGGTAATTATTACCTCATCCAACGTTCTATTTCAATGTGATAAAATACAAAATAAAAAATAAATCATCGTAAAAAAAGGTTTTTCCTCGGTCCAAATTTAAATTACATTACCACGAATTTCTGTTTCAACGTAAATTGGTCATTTTTAATTAAAAAAATTTCCCATCTAGGCTATTTTAACACTTTTTAAATTTTACATTCAATCATATTAAGATTGGAGATTGAGAAATTTTCGGCATTTTAAATTATTTCCATCCCTCTAATTAACACAAGTAGTGATATATAGATATAACTCATTCGCCACACAAGTGTTCTAGTAATAACGTATAATAAATGCGTGGGTGTTCAGGCATTGTTAGCCAAACCGATTACGGTAATATGAACCTTCTGACTCAATGTAAACTGATGTATTCGAATATCTGGGATACGATGTACCCACGAGGAATAAAAGAAAAACTGTAACATTTTTCTGCAGCACTTACACAACCTACTATCAGTCTCATTCATCAATAGGATCCATTTATACATTAAAGCGTCATCTATACCACCATTTTGATGAATCCTATTGAATATTGTTCTAGTTTTCTGTTTTATTTCTCTGCTAAACGTTTTAAAATAATTGTTCATTACTTTATGGTTTAAAATCTCTATGCACTTGAAATTTTTGATAGCTCTTTATATTATATTCTAAAATCCATCTATAGATGGGCGAATAATCATGTAAATAAATAAATTAATGTATTACTTTACGGTACACAATCAAAATATTTTTTTTGTTTTGTTTTATAGTTGAATTTACTGCAAAAGAAATAAAAATAAAAAGTTATAAACATATTGAATTGTCCATGGAAAATTAATTCATGGCACATGACTTCATAGACAAGAATTTTCAACTAAACGTCGCACGTTGGCGTAGGGCGTCGGCGTCGCGCGTCGATGTAAATTTTATATGTAGTTGGCAATAATAATAATAATAATTGGATGATTTGCATAGCGCCGTTTTTGTGAAAAATCATCTCAAGGGCGCTGTGCACCCACGTAAGTAACTACTGATAAGGTACTATTTATCTTATGAACTGGTCTCATTATACGTATCTACGTACGATGTTTCATTTGGATGATCCATATTGGAAAATGATGATTTGTAAACCATCAATCAGATTTTAACTAGAAAACAACATTAAAAAAATCATTTATAACATTACTAACAGTAATACTGTATAATTAATATTAATTTTACATTTTTATTGTATCCAATTTGCTATGCTAGCTTGGGCCGTGTTGTTGCAAGTAGTCCATTTCTATATATGGATATAAAATAATCTATTTTGTTAACATTATAACATATGTGTTCACGCCAGTTCATCGGTCACCTACTTCCAAATTATGCGCGCGATTATATGAATCTCCCTTGCCCCCTCCCCCTCTTGTTTAAACTTCCTCCACCAGCACAAATAAAAACGCCGCCGAGAATACAAAATCCGTTCAATTATAATAATATTCATGAAAGAAGTGAAGACACGATTGAATTATCCACATTGAATGGTGAAATTGGTGAGTCCCTTGTTTTACAATTTCCCTCTATCATTTTGTTCCTCAATCCTATGCCAAAGTCGCTCGCATAGTCCTTTTTACATGCAATTTGCAACCGCAAAACTATCCTGATCATTATGGTTAGGATTGGCAACCACACGCACCCCTCACCATTATGTGTAGTACATTTTACATTATTTAGCATAGAAAAGTAAAGAGTTATTTAAAGATACCTGTACTAAAAAAAAAAAAATTATTTACATAGTAAAATTAAAATTATTAAAATTAAATATTCAATTTTTTATAACTTATTGAAGTTTGTAAACCTCATTGTAATATTTAATCATTGAAGAAGATAATATTAACACATCTCAAATGAAACATGAATCCGAAAAAACAACAGAAAATAAAAAGATTTCAGTCGCATCTGGGACTCGAACCCAGGACCTCTGCCTGCCGGGGCAACCGCTTAACCAACTTAGATAATGAAACCAGTTCAATTTACGCTATCTACACCGATATCATACTTCAAGTTCAAGACTTGTTAATATTATCCTACATTTTAAATCCCATATTATTGGCTGCTATCCTTATGATGATTGCAAAGTTCTTCCCGAACATAATTGCAATCTGAATATACCTACCCTATTTTTATTTATATGAGACATCTATTGACTTATTTTACAAGTCTGGAAAGGAATATTCATTTTTTATAATTTATTGAAGTTTGTAAACTTCATTGTAATATTTAATCATTGAAGAAGATAATATTAACACATCCCAAATGAACCACGAAACCGAAAAAAAACAACAGAAAATAAAAAGATTTCAGTCGCATCAGAGATTCGAACCCAGGACCTATGCATATCCAGGGCAACCGCTTAACCAACTAAGCTAATGAGACCAGTTAAGCTTCTACAGCGATATCATACTTCAAGACTTCAAGTTTAAGACATCAGATATCGGTGTAGATGGCGTAAATTGAACTGGTCTCATTAGTTAAGTTGGTTAAGCGGCTTGCCTCGGATAGGCAGAGGTCCTGGGTTTGAGTCCCAGATGCGACTGAATTTTAACACTTTTAAAATTTTACACTTTTTGAATTTTTGAAAGCGACGTTAATATCTTTTCACGGGCCCTTGACAAAGCTAGACATTTTAAACATCGAGCTCATAATTTATTTTATGTGGACAAATTGCCTTCCAACATTCATTTCAAGCTTAGTAAAAGCTAACAGTCATATGAATTCAGTAGACATGAAGATGAAATTGGTATATATTTGCTTTATAAAATAAACAAATTTTGTCGCATTCTATGTTAGTCATATGAAAAAAAAACGTGATAATAATTTTCAAAAACAGTATAGAATTAGAATTTCTTCAAAAAACTGGTATTCATTTCGTAGCGTCGTTATTAATAAATGAATTAAAAATTAGTTTGCAATTACCACTTTGGTAATATATACAATACAACATGTTTCGAACCTAATGTTAAATGATAAACATAGAACACACTAATGTAAAAATAGACAATTTGTAAATAAAAACAAAAAATGATTAAAGTTGGTAATGAATCAATAATGTTTTAAAACATTAAATAACAAAAAATATTTTAAAACATTAAATAACAAATTTATATTAGAAATTAAAAAAGAAATTGGTTTTATTATTCATATTAGTATGAAAATAAATTCAAGAAACAGCTATTAAAAAAAATTGATTATTAATTATATTTAAATGACACTTTTTATAATCTCTAAAATTTCAAATTTGTCTAATTGTAAACCGGTTGTATTTGTTTTGTTACGTAACACAATTAAATAAGAGATTCTAGTCGTTGGAAGAATAATACTTCTAGTCGCTAGTTGAATAGAGATACATCTAGCCGCTCGTCGGCGCTCCAACCAATAACGGCACGTCTCGCCCGCCACCATTATTATTGACCAATAAGACAGTGTACGGGACACAGATTCCGGCCGCTTCACGGCGTGGACCCGCTAAGCGATGACCCGCCACATCATTCCTAATCCATACACAGAGCCTTTAGCTGAGTGCGGTGTGCCTTGGGCACGTAGCCGCTCGCTATTGCATGATTACAATATAAACGCCTTGCTACCTCTGCATTGTACATAAATATCAAAGCCAGTGACCAGTGCAATGACTCGCTTCGTCTTTTCTGCAATGGTACGTGTGATATCCAGAGTCCCTAGTCTGCAGACTTTACGCTTACGGAATCGTAACTGCTGTCGCATGTAAGCAGATTTGAATTCACCCTCTTGTATGTACTCTTAATAACTGTGCCCTTCGAATAACATGTCTGGTTGGAGATTCATCAGAGGGAGATTATCAGAATTCAGATTAGATACTGCCCTTTGTTGTGAATCCCGTATGTAATTTACCTGCCAATTTTTTGCTTTAAATAAACCCTGATTAGAATGCACACATCTATCATTCGACTAGTTAGTTACCTTTCACCGATATAACGCTGCGGCCGGCATTCGACTTTGAGATAGGAGATGAGATGCCCTACCAACTGAGCTAAACACGGTGGAACCTGAGATGAGCCCTGCTTCTGGCCTCAAGGTGAGTTAAACTACCTTCTTTTCACCAGCACTCTTTTTCTTCCTATCTTAACAGTGACGCCCAAGTGGGTGGTTTCTACTCAATTCATGTCATTATCTCAACAGTATGTAAAGTTTTTAAGCCTTTATTTATATCAATAGAATGATTTGTTTCCAAAATATGGTCGGCAAATTCAGAATAATTATTATTACTTAAAGAAAAGTGTAAACAGATGTCATAAAAAATGTCTGAGAGCAAACCGTATCAAATAAAATAAGCTTCATCAACGTAGGATAAACAGATTGATATTATTTTGTAAAACATGAAGCCATGAAGGTACAGAGTAAATGGAATTGGAAAAAAAATCAGTGTGTAACTGACTGGAGGACTAGTGAAGGATTGGAGTACCGTATGACTTAATTCTGATAGATGGTAAGAGATATATTTTATTTTATATGTAATTTTAACATGCCCCTAATGATTTCAGAATAATTATATATGTGAGGTGGTCAAATTAGAATAATAATAACAATATTTGCAAATTATGATTTCAGAATAATTATATACGTGAGGTGGTCAAATTAGAATATTAATAACAATGTCTGAGCGAAGCTTTTCAGATCAAAACTTAGAGAAGCAAAATTCTTGTTTCTGTTCAAAGTGTCTTCAACTAACTTGAGACATTCAATAATATCGACAGTACAACCGTGGAGTGTTTCAATAGAATGTAGTCTATAGCCACGTTGAGTCAGTAATTCGATATAAAAGTTACCCACAAGTGTGCAGTTAGTATTTTCTATTCGTAGTGCTGTAGAAAAAATACTTAACCTTTAAACTGACAAAAGGGTTTGACCTTTTTCAGGGTTATTCACTCTTGTCCATTTTTTTATGAATATAATTCGTGAATTCTCTAAGACGCTAGCTTCTACTTAATTTAGGAGAGATATATCTCAATTTGTCTGTCGGATACGCATGCGCATGAGAAAAGCTCTTAAGATAAATGTAATACAAATGGTGTATGTATGTTGATTTCATGTACTCGTAGAAAGATATATCCACGTTCTAGTTAACATGAAAAGGACAACCCGAGAAAACATCATTTTTACTTTTCCATCTTTTAAGAATAAGACCGGCCAGTCTTCCAGTCCAGGCGTCCTGGGTTCAATTCTTCTGCTAGCTAAGTCCTTTATCAATGCACAAGCAACATCTTTCGCTTATAATGATGGTAGTAGGAAATTTTTAAATTATCGGCAGGTAATGAATTGCCATGGTTCTTAATTCAAAAAACATTATTTATTTACTTTATAACTACGAAATAAATCACATTGAATTATGTTTTCATTAAGTCCTACAATTTATTTATTGTTTCCGCGTTTAATAATGTTTAATACAATGCATTTAAATGCATGCGGTAAATCCATGAATTATTTTAAGGAATTATGTTGTTTCGGTTTCGTGAAAATACTGAAAAGTGAAAAATAGATCAATTTATTTACTGATCGTTCTATCGTTCAACAGAAAATAAAGTACTCTTGTATCGGCCACTTTTTTGTAAGGTTAAATGGAAAGCAATCCGTAGGAGCAGCCGCAGACGTGAGTTCAATCCCCGCATGTACGAGTACCATATATGTGATTATAATATTGCTGATCATCACACGACGGCTGTAAATATTTACTTCAACTCTATAGAACGGGCAAACTCTAACAAATCTCATAACATAACGATTCTATCACAAAGACATATCGAAAATAATATTCATAATTCCCAATGGAAATCACTTCTAGAGGTAAAACACTGTTTTATTATTACTGTTAAATTATTTTGACAACCAATGCATGAAATTGAAACTATTAAACACTTTAAGTAAAAAAAAAGGTTTATGGCTGGCGTTCCTCAAAATCCCATATTAGGTCCAATTTTTGTAAATTATTTAAGTATCATTGATTATATATATTCTTAGACATGTAAAGCACTTTGTGTATGCGAATGATACTGTTTGGTAATTCCTAGCAGCGATTTGCAAACATGTATGGACCTTTGACAAAAATACTACATTGAAGATATAAAATGGTCTCATGACTCGAATTAATTATAAATGCAAAAAAAGACTATATTGATGAACACAAGATACATGGAAAAATACATAGGTATATATTACACCTGAAATAAATACACATACTTCAGATTGTTTACACGATGGCATTCCTGCATCGTGTACATGTGAAAATGTTGAACTTGTGAAATCATATGTTTATTTAGGTGTCATTATTGATTGTTTTTTTCAATTGGGATTTACAAATAAATAAGGTTTGTATACGACTAAGACCAATTGTTAGTACATTATATAAATTAAAGTTGTTTCAATCTGTACACTTCGAATAATTTATTTATCATTAGCGGAATCTGTTATAATGTATGGTATTACAGCCTGGTGACTTTCCTGTAAAACAAACATCAATCATGTTCAATCAGTACAAAATTCACTGGTTAAATTATTACCTCATAAAAGTTTATACGAACAAAGGAACAATATTCCATACTTTTATCAGAGTCTCAAAATTCTTTCAAATCTGTTGTAATAAATTATATTTCAGCATATTAATAACCCTATGTATAATACAAATAGACTAGAGCACGCTTACAATACTCGTCTCAATTTTAACGAAGGATAAATGGTTCCTAAGCATAAAAACAATTATGGACAAAGAACTTTAGATCACGTGATTCCTAGCTTCTTAAATATGTTACCCGCTGAAATAAAAAAAAACTGTATTAAAACTAAACCATTAATAAACCCATTGAAAACTTGGCTAGCTGAAAGAAGGTATTTATATTAAAAATAAGGAAATATTATTTTATTTATGATTTATTACTTTCGTTTATGTTTTGATTTTTATTTTTTTTTATTGTGTTTTTGTAGAAATATTTTAGAGTACGATCTTGAGAAATATTTATATTTTAATCTTGTTACACATGTTTTTTAATGTTTTTATTTATTATGTTTTTGTTGTTTTTTAATGTTTTTACTTTAAATATTTTGTAACCTTAGCTGTAAATTTCAAGTTTTAAATAACAAGCTCCCGTTAGACAAACTACAAAAAAGTAATTTATCTGGACTTTTTGCATTGTATTTTTTCATTTTTAAAATTAAGTAAATAAAAAAGGTTACATTATGATCATCCGTTATTTTCCTTTAATGGCCACATTAACTAACTAACTAACCTAACCTAATCTAACCTAACCACAGTTTGAAAATGGGTTTGAACGCCGAAACATCTGCCACAAAAATAAAAAACTGAAATACTTGCAAATCTTAATAATGGCATCACTAAATTTGGTAAACTATATATTTTTTCAATTGTCAGGCTATTCATAGCCCAATTTTTTTTTCTTTCATTTTTATTGTTTTCAAGTGAAGAATTCCATTTTACAGACGATGTATTTATATTATTTCTATATTAAATACGTACTTTTCTTTCTAGTACACATAAATAATTTAAATAAGTCGTCAGCAAGTGGCTTCATAACCCTTTTATAATTCCTTCAGAAGGTGAAATAGCTAATAAACAGCCGTTTTTTGAAGAAATACTATTGTTATTATTAAAAAACAAAATTGTTTGTCTTAAGTTTTTTTTATGTGTATGTAAAGAATCATTAAAATTATAAAAACACAATAAAACAAATTTAAAAAATTCGGTTATTAAAATTAATTCAAAATTCTTTATAGTAACATCGAATTCGTTGACTCCTTAGAATCTTCTTTTTCTTCGGATTATTGAAAGAATATAGAATCAAGACCGATTCCGGTTCTTTTTAAGGTTGAGACATTGTCCTTAGCCTTGCGGTTGGTTAAACACATTTTGCTTAACTGCGATTCCGATTCCATAATACATTTTTAAAGGAGTTTGTGATGTAATTATCACAGTATTATTAAAAATTATAAAATTATAGGCGCATCACACTTTATTAACACGTGTAGTTTATTATTAATTTTTTTACACTTGTAGTTTAGTATATTTTTTAACTCACACTTATCTGACATTTCGAGCTTTTGCATGGGTACTTTACAAATATCGCAATTTCGTACATTCGGTTCTTTTAACAGCATTATTATTCGACAGATGACTCACCGATGATCTTCAAAGTCAACACTTACGATAATATTGAGTTTTTCTTTTGTTAAAACTACGTAAATATCGATATTTTTAAAGAATATCATTCGCTGAATGCTTTTAAGCATAAGGATAAGGAAAATGCCTTATCCTTAAAATGAACCGGAATCAGGCCCCTGCTTATTTGAATGGTTGACTCGTACGAGTATCTATATCCGATCATTATGCGTTGCCTAATTCATTGCACGCCGGTATTCTTTTCGTAAAACATTAAGAGGAACGGCTGCGCTGCCTAATTCATACATAATACCCATCCAAACTGAATTATATTTATATTTTAATCAAAGGTTTAACAAATATCTAGTACGGATGAGAGGTATTTTAGGCATAATTAATTTATTTTTTTAAATTTTTAATTTCATATTTCATTAAATATTCAAAGCGGATAGAGTATTTTTTTAAATCACCGTTAGCCCCCAAATAATTGGTAAAGGTGCCCCTAAAATCGCGAAAAACCAATTTCTTTAATGGCCTATATTTCATAATATAAAACAAAAATAAGTAAATTACTTCTAATCCGTACTAGATATTTACTATATTTTTTAATTAAATTAGGTTTAGGTGAGTATTTTGGCCTCAAATCCAAAATAAAGTTTTGTGTAGAACATGCTTCGCAGTCGTTCCTTTTAATATTATGCAACATGCTCACAATGTAAGTACCCGACTAGGTAATAGTTTTTGTAATAAAAACCATAGTCTCAGAAAACAGATTTCTGTTTTATCGTTAACAAGCAATCTTTCGTATTTTTAACAATGCACTTTTAACCGTATTTTCTTTCACCATTTCATGGATATCGACGTGCTATGGTTTATCTACTCCCCCCAATCATTGTTCTTAACAATTTAATTGACCACAATTATCATTGTCGGATTATAATTATTATTAATCAGATGGTTTATGATTTTAATTAGGCGGAAGCGTCGAATGTATCCAATCCATACCACCGACAACTGCATATGTCAAAATAAACATTCATTTAAAATCAAACTAATTACACGGAGTATACGACAGCTAGCTGTCAGCACCATATTTGATTCAATGAGATCAACGTGATAATTTGTGAGTGAAAGACATTGAAAGGACATTGAATAAGAGAAGTAAAGTTTTAGGTCCGGTTCACGTCTACCCAGCTGTCAGCTATGAACCCCTCGTGTATTAGGCCCGGTCCAGTAGGTTCTTCAATTCTATCTGCCCGTTCTCATGAATAAGTTCCCGAGGCTGTAAACATTCAATCGCACCCCCACCCCTTGGACTCTTAGAGAACCTCCGTTTTACCATTTTGGTTTATCTCCTATTGCGGGAATATTTAAATTGCGGAGTTAAACTTTTCATATTTCTGTGACGTTTTATTGTTTATTTTATACAGAATTTCAGGGTGTTTTTAGATCATTCTAGAATGTTTCAAATAGTAGATATAACAAAGCTAACAAACTAGCTAGTTGTCAGTTTTCCAATCAACGCCTTTCGATGCTGCTGATGACAAAAGTTAAAAAGGGCTTGGCACACCCCTTCGTCTTCCATAATACCCATTTATGATTGTTGAAATCATTGTTTTTTTTTAATTTTAGATTTTTTGAGGAAACAAAAGAATAAGGAAACGAGTATCAGGAAACACATCATTTTTTAACTTTATAACTAATAACAATTACTGTGTCACAACCTTGATGAAAGCAGGGTTGTATCCAAAACGCTGGTTCAAAACTTAAATTTTCCTTTTTTATCGTAGAAAACAGTAAAGAACTCCAGTGAAAAATATAATGGCTTAAAAAATATATTTTCATATAGATCAGCAAACGTCGATTCTGAATATATAACTTATGTTATATATATTATAAGTAGAATTTATAAATAGTTAAATGAAAGGGAATAAATAATCATCTCATCAAAACACCTTTTTAAATTAGTATCATTGTATCTGGAACGTCTGACGTCACTTGCGCATTCCTTTTTTGGATTAGTAAGAAACATTTTTATTTTTAGATTTTGTTTAGTATTTCGAAATATGTTTTTTTTTTAGTTTTGGCGAATTTTAAACTAAATTTTGGTGACTTTAAGCAATACAATTTTTCTTCAATATAGAAGAAAGTTGTAGTAATGATAATGGTAATATACATGAACAAACCAATTAGCAATACGGATATTATGCTAATTTTAATGCTCAATACTATTATTATTCTTTTATTTAAAGTTTCTAAAAAGGTACACAGTTTTATTACTTATGTTTAGTTATGGTTTACCATGAACAGAATATAAAAAAATATTTACGGTAAAACTCATCCTTGTTTTGAAATTTGACCTTTATAACCTCAAAACTGATCAAAACCGACCGACCATAGATTTGGAGCGTTTTGGAGGGCTTTGAAAAATAGAAACTACGAAAACTAACTATCGAAAAACAAATTAAATATATTGGTATTTAAGGTTGAACGTCATCATTGATAAAAAAAATAGATTGGAGTTCCTTATTGCTTGGAAATTTGACAAATCAAAGAGCATCTTAGATGTAGAATCAAAGAGTATCATTGCACCAAATGCCACAACTGCACAAACAGAAAGGGTTACCAAAATGAACATTCAGCCAATAGTCACTTATGTGAATTTCGCAAGAAAATGCTACAAAATTCGCAAATGCAAATTGAATATGAGTGAGTTGCATTACGCTAACTTAATTTTATCCCCTAAATTATGAATAATTTTTCACTGAGGAATTAGATAAAACATTTAATATTTAGCAAGCTTTGAATGATTGTAATAACATCATAGATAAAATAACAAATTCCTTCTCAATATTACATTTAAATATCAGATCTATGAAAAAAAACTCTAACGATTTTTTTAAATCAATTTATTTATTAAATAATAAACCTGACATTATCGTGGTAACCGAAGCATTTGCTAATGAATACAACAGCAATACTTTTTGTATAGCGAATTATAACAACTTTGTAACTTCTTATACGATAAACAGAAATAGCGGTATTGTTGTATTTGTGAATTCTTGTTATTCAAATATCACAGTGAATAAAGTACCTGCAGAATGCAGCGAGTAAATTGTTAAGATATTACTTTAAATGAAAAACAAAGTAATAGTTAATATTATTGTGGTTTACCGAACCCACGGATCCAATCAATATACTTTTATGGATGAATTCAGAACCATTATTTTATCAACAAAAAATAAACATAACATAATAATAGCTGGTGATTTTAACATTGACATTTCAAATGAAAATAAAAACAAAATAAAATCTGAATTTATCAATTTCATGTCTGAAATGAATTTTATATTGTGTATAAGAAATCACACTCGAGAAATGACGAGCCAGCGCCCATCGTGTATTGATCATATATGGGGTAGAACAAAATATACAGACAAAATACATACAATAATATTAAAAAGCAATATTTCGGACCATCATACATTCATCTATATACAATAAATTAATACAAAGAATAATAAAAATTCGGAATGCAATTCTTATATAAAAAAAGTCAATAAATCATACTAAATTAAGTATAAAAATAACTAAGGAAAATTGGCTTCCCGTATTTCAATCCACATGCACTGAAACAAGCGCAATTGTTTTTGATAATATTCTTTGTAATCATATTACGGAATCAACTGATATTAAAAATTTAAAAATAAATGCTAAATTCAAAAAAATTAAACCATGGATCTCACACGGTTTAGTCGTGTCTATTAGAAAAAAGAAGAATTATATCGCATGACTAAAAAATTCCCCACGATAAAAAAATTATCTCTTTTTACAAGAAATTTAGGAACAAATTAACCTCTTTAATAAAAATAACCGAAGAAAACTTTTACAAAAAGGAAATTGAAATGGCTAATCAAAATGTAAAATACATTTAGAAAACAGTAAATGAAATAAATAATAAAAAAAAGAAAAAATCTCTCATCCAAAAAATTTACATCGAAAATAATTTTATAGACGCCATAAGGGAACCGGAAAAATCTGCTAATGCCTTTAATAAATATTCCTAGCGTCGGACAAAATTTAGCCCTACAGATCGATGAAAAATATAAAATAGATCATTTCGAGAAAGACTGTCCTAAAAAAAATAATCTGTCGCATTCCAACCGGTAACAATAAATGATATTGAATATATTACTAATGATTTAAAAGGTGGATCTGCACCAGGATTTGATGGAGTCACAGTAGAACTACTGAAACAGTATAATAAATTACTAAGCACTCCAATTGCCCACATTATAAATTTAAGTTTGAATAGTGGAATATTCCCATCGGTTTATAAAAAATCTATCGTAACTGCAGTTTTTAAATCTGGCAGTCCTAACAACATAAAAATTATCGACCTATATCTCTCGTATCAAATATTGCTAAAAATTTTGAAAAGGTCGTCAAAAATAAACTCATGAATTATATTGAAAAAAAAAACAAAATACTTAGTCCGAGCCAATTTGGATTTAGAGAGAAATTAGGTACTCAGGACGCCATTGCAGAACTAACTTCAACTACATACCATCCATTGAATAATAAAAAAAAAGTGTAGGCATTTTCATAGATTTACGTAAGGCATTCGATAGTATCTCACACATAAAACTAATAAACAAATTAAATGATATCGGTATTATTGGAAAGGTTAGGTATTCAACGCTATCTAACTCAAAGAGGCAAAAAGATCAAATTAAACAACTCATTGAGTGAAGCTGAAATTCTGTATTTTGGTATCCCCCAAGGGATTGTCATCGGAATAATTTTATTTATAATTTATGTTAATCAAATGTTTAAATTATCCATTCATGGTAAAATTATATATTTTGCAGATGACACTGTAATATTTTTTTATATTTCTATTTTTGAAACTGATAATACATGGAATTCCATTATAATATAATATAATAACACACATATAAAACTTATTTCCACTTTTATTTTATTTCTCCGTGACCGGTTTCAGCTTGTTAAAGCCATCTTCAGACTGGTAAAAGTTAATCTTAAACTACGGTTTATATACACAACATGTGGGGGAGGAGGGGTGAGGAGAGACTACAAGGGATTTATTCTATTACATGGGTTTTCTTTATATTGTCATTTGTCATTATATAAAGAAAACCCAAATGTAAAGAAAACCCATACATGGGTTTTCTTCATTGTATAAAGAAAACCCATGTAATAGAATAAATCCTTTGTAGTCTCTCCCCACCCCTCCTCCCCCACATGTTGTGTATATAAACCGTAGTTTAAGATTAACTTTTACCAGTCTGAAGATGGCTTTGACAAGCTGAAACCGGTCACGGAGAAATAAAATAAAAGTGGAAATAAGTTTTATATGTGTGTTATTATATCATGACACTGTAATAATTATCGAAAAAAAACATGGAATGAGATTACCATTGCCGCCAATCACGACATAAATATTATCAAAGAATGGTTTGATAACAACCTATTATCGCTCAACACAGAAAAAACATATTTATTCCCTTCTATCTACAAGAAGAAGTAACAACAAATTTAATTAACATAACCATTCACTCTAAAAATTGTATAAATGATATAACATGTAATACGGACTGTGCTAAACTAAATCAGAAATCTAATATCAAATATCTTGGAATCATAATAGATAAAAAAGTTAAATGGAAAGACCATATCAAACTCACCGTTGAACGAGTAAGAAAACTTATATATGTATTCTATTCCATACGTAACATATTAAACACGAAAACAATTAAAATGGTATATTATGCATTAATTCAGTCCCTATTGCAGTATGGCATTATTGGGTGGGGAGGGGCCTATAAAGCCTAACTACAGCCAATAATAACAATTCAAAAAATAATAATTAAAATCATCATTAAAAAACTATACGACTTTCCTACTATAGAGATATTTCGGAAATTCAATGTATCATCTATTACCGAACTGTATAAAAGAAACGCATTACATGAAATTTACAAAGAAATTTTAATCAATAAAATTCACTCCACTGATAGTATAAGCAATAGATTTAAAACTTATGGTTTAATAGCCATCCCAATGTTAAAAACGACCACGACTCAGCACCACTATTTGTATTTAGGTATAAGATGGTCCGATATATTATTATCTAAAAACAAAATTAGTATAACCGACACTTTGAAATATAAACAATTTAAAAAGCAAATTAATTCCCTGAACATATGGTAGATAATGATATATTGTACCCCTAATAATAAATTACTATTTGGTTAATTATTATTATTAGTCTAAAAGTGTTTTGTTGATTTACGTCTTTATTTATTTAATAAGTTTTTAATTTTAATTTCATATCACCTACTCTAACTATGTATTCATTTTATCTTATGTTTGTAAATACTCCTTCCATAACCACGAGCTACTGGAGCTCAACTTATGGAGAGTAGAATAATAACATGTAAAAAAAAATCATGTGTATCATGTATTATGTTATAATTTTGATTTTTTTTTGTAATAAATAAATAAAATGTTTAAATAGCCATGGGTTTTAGGTATTCGCAAACCATCTAATTGAAAAAAGATCAAACGTATAATTATAGGACCGGCGCTAATATTTTACCCAAAACTGGATTTGGCATTAGATTGGATGATTTAGTAACTTTAGAAATAAAAAGCTGTTCAAAATGAGTGTAATATTCTTACCAATCAACTTAATTTGTTTTATAGTCCCATATTAGATATATTTCCCGTTAATTCACATTTTCAGACTTCTTAATCCCTCCCTCCTTTGACGGTCTGCCTCTTTCTTTTTTATGTGTTGTCCCATTCTATTACATGGAAGCATATCTCTGTCTGTCTCACTGCTCCATTGCTTGGTTTTATATTTTGTCTCCCTCTTATTATATCTTACTTATGTAAATATGCTCACTCATGTTTAGTTTTAAATTTTACCCGTACGAAGCTGAGATAAGCGAAATCGGTGATGATTTTAAAATAAGTGTAAAAATGGTTTAAAAAAGTGTTTCTTTTATTTAATTTAGATTTTCTGTTCAAATTTTGGCTTATCCAAATGATCAATAATATGTAAATTAAGGATTTTCATTCCAATTATTCCATTAAAACTGTTGCACTATAGAAATTTTTGTCTCAGCGGCAAAATTCAGTGGAGTCTCAAGAGCACTCGATGACCCATTGTTTAGTGAAGCCTCCAGGTGAACTTCGCGTTGTATTAAAAAGACGTTGAATAAAAGTGAACCTTAGTTCTGATGCGTATCTGAGGATCATTCTGGAACCGTCATTTATGAATGTGATTGATTTTTTTAAATTTTAATATGAGGTAGTATATTAAATATTTCCAAAACAACGTGGCTTTTTCTTTTGATAAATGAAATATTGTTATAGAGCAATGTTATCTTAATTATTTATTCATATACACAATCTCATAAGGGTTATAGTTTTATACCTGTCTCAGTAGGAGAGCCTGTATTGAGAGCAGGCAAAGTTTACAGTTTATAAAGTTTACAAAGCTTATAAAGCTTACAAAGTACACAAAGTTTAAAACGTTTACAAAGTTTACAAAATTTATAAAGTTTACAAATATTACAAACCTTACATAATTTGCATTGCTTACAGTTTACAATTGACAGTTTACAAAGCTTACTAAGTTTACAGTTTACAATTTATAGTTCACAATTTATAGTTTACAAAGTTTACAAAGTTTTACAAAGATTACAAAGTTTACGACGATTGCAAAGTTTACAAAGATTACAGACGTATCTAAATTTGCATTGTTTACAGTTTACAAAGCTTACAAAGCTTACCAAGTTTACAAAGTTTAGAAAGTTTACAAAGATTACAAAGCTTACAAAGTTTGCATCATTTACAGTTTACAAAGCTTACAAAGCTAACTAAGTTTACAGTTTACAATTTGCAGTTTACAAAGTTTACAATATTTACAAAGTTTAAAAAATTCACAAAGTTTATGAAGTTTGTAAATATTACAAACCATACAAAGTTTACATTGTTTACAAAGCATACAAAGCTTACCAAGTTTACAGTTTACTATTTATAGCTTACAATTAATAGTTTACAAGGTTTACAAAGTTTACGATGTTTACAAAGTTTACAAAGATTACCAAGTTTGCATTATTTACAGTTTACAAAGCTTACAAAGCTTACTAAGTTTACAGTTTATAATATATAGTTTACAAAGTTTAAAAAGTTAATAAAGTGTATAAAACTTATAAAATTTACATGGTTTACATTTGTCATATATGGGTTACAGTGGAAGGTATTACATTATCCAAAAAATGTTGTGTAAACTTTGAACTATTCTCAGTGCAATCCAGCATGTGGCACACCTGTCCTATTCTCATTTGTTACCGGTACGCGATGGCGGTGGACCGGATGGACGGCTCATCACGTAGATAGCAATCTCAGGCCGCGTCGTGGTGTCTTGGTGTCAAGTGTCACGGGCCCGGGCGGTACAGACCCGCTAAAAGTAAACAAAGCCCGACTAAATCCCCGACGAAGGGTTGCATGGGCGCTGATAACGCTAATGAATGAATCGGCAACGATTTTTAAATATTGAAACACCCCATGAGTTAAACTTCACGGAGGTTTTGTTGAACGAACTTGTGACGTAGTTTTATAATTTGTCGAGGTACGACAATAATATTCATCTACTCCAATATTTGAAAAACCACACCAAAAGATCTTACTACCCATGGATTTAATTGAAAATCGCCTAAAAACCTCATTGTGAATACTAAAACTAATTTAAGTTTAGTTTTATACATATTTTTTCATTCAGTTAATAAATGTTTACAAAGCTGATAAGATAATTCGTAGTATTCTTCTTAGTTCCCCTCACTAGGGGTTCTTGGGCTGAGGCAGACTAGGTTTTATTTAAAAACTGATTGTTTTTAAGCTACTATGAATTTCTTTTCAAAATGCCGGATAAGTCTTCTTTGATTTCTTCCGGGTTATTCACATTATCAAAACAATACAACACATTTAAATAAACCATTTAAGAAAACATTGACAGTTAAATCGAGGAAACACATTATAAATGTGAAAATCTCACAGAATTCATTGTTTTCTAACTAAATCGGTTTTACCGATATTAAATCATTATTTTTAAAAACCCGTCCAAATTAGAATGTCGTAGGAGTAAATAAAATCATATAAATATGTAGTCACAATGTGGATTAACCGCAGTTTGAAAATGGTCTTAAACGCCGAAACAGCTGTCACTATAATAAAAATACTTGCAGAACTTAATAAAAACATTATTAAATTTGATTTAGATTCAATTTTTAAAAGAAATAGTGGGTAAATATGATTTACATAAAATTTCTAAAAAAAATTATGGATTTTTACGAATTAAACACAAAAACAATTAATACACAAAATGACAATGAGATTTTTCCACGAAAGCAGTTTAAGAAAATATTATTATAATAAGATACTTCATGCCAAAAACAGTATCAATCGGACCCTATCAAATAATTTAGTAATAAATTTAAATCTACCTTATATCCAGTTGCATTTAAATGTATCGGTTAGCCTTGAACTAAGATTCCGTTAGTTCGTTATTGAATTGTCGGTTTTCCAATGCCGCAGCAGTATTTTCAAGGGAGGAGAAAAAAACACGGGAAGCAGGGACGCTTGTAGGAACGGAATTAACAAGGTATCGGAGCCAGAAAACGAGGAAGAGCTGAGTACAGAGAGGCAGTTCTGTAGTTAGTACAAATGAGTACAGGGAGGGTAAAAGGAAAAATATGTTATCAAGAATGAAAGGATCGCAATTCTGCATTCAATTTATTGTTCATAAAATTAAACCGTAAGCGGAAGCGAGATATGAATCTCACATGTAATCACTACTTTTAATATTATCGACCGTAAAATTTCTTTAACGAAATGATGAATTACAAAATATTTCTTACGTATTTCCAAAAAGAAATCTATGGGTAAGAATCTAAGAATGCTTAGGTAGTTTGAGCATGTAGAGCAAATGCCCGAAGAAAGGAGTGTAGGGAGAATATATGACGCCAATTTAAGTGGAAGAAGAAGTCGGGGACACTCGAGGAAGATATGGCATGATCAAGTGAATCGAATACTTGAGTTGGGCTATGTCAGAAGTCGAAATAACAGAAGAGAATGTATGAGACGATGTCTGAATGTGAATGAACCAAGAAGTGTGGGTTAAGATTTAATTGTATGGCAGTCCGTTTTCTCTGCCTACCCCTGTGGGGAAACGGCGTGATGGTCAGATAGTTAGTAAGGTAATAGAATTGTCAATATTGGGAATTTTCAGCATTTTTCAAAAAACTTTATCAACCATATTTATTTATTTTGTATACTTAAATGTACAAATAACTAAAATAAAATAAGTAAAACAAAACAAAATACTATTTCATTTCAAAGGAAGAAGAAGTTGTCGACAGCCTATGAAGACATGGTACGATTGAGTGAAATATCATGTGTAATGTAGGAATAACGTAATATATGAAACGTTGTAGATAATCATGCGAATAAAACGAGGAGTGTGTGCCCAGGAGCGCGATTCCCGTTCTTGTTAAGGAAGATTTCATATCTTTTTCCTTAGGCTTAAAGACTTCTTGCTTAACTAATAACATTAACTAATAAACTTCGGATTACAATAACAACGTATGTGTTTTATTTGAAAATATCATATCCTTAGTGCATAATCCAGCAAATAACACAAATAACTTACATAAATTTACCACGGAATCGTCGACGTAAACTAAAATAACATTAGAAGTGGTAATAGTGCTAAAATTTATAAGCTCAGTACCCAAGTGTGAACAAAAATGTCACTTGAGAATTTAAGTGAACAATTTAATAACAAGATGGCAGATTTTGAACAAAAACTTCAGGCGGCCACGAACATGAGAAGAAAGGATGACTCCCATCCCGATCTAGGAGCTCTGAAAGAAGAATTCACCTCCTTCAAGCGCCAACTGTTGACAGATTTGTGCGCCCTACGCGAGGAAATAGCTCGTCTCGAGCAACGCGTGGATTCGATGGACGCGGCATCCAGGAGAAACCTACTGTTTCTTCACGGAGTGGACGATAAGGAATCCGAGGACACACGTTCCCTGGTGTCGGGCATTCTGACCGGATTGGGCTGCCTGGAAGATAGCATAAAGGATATTGACTATGTGAAGAGATTGAGTATTCACAAATTAAATGAAAACAGGCCCATACTTTTACATTTTATACATACAATGGATCGCCGGACCGTGTGGGAAAAAAGAAGCTCTTAAAAAATAGCAAAATCCTAACTGAATCTCTGACCCCAGTGCGACAAAAACTATTCAGCAGTGCCAGGGGCATCTTCAATAATAATACAGCGAAGAGAAGAACTTCTCTCGGATGGAATTGTCGTTCTGGCATTATAGTTGGTCGTTTTTCTCGAGTAGCAGTAAGCCCACTAACAGTCAAGCAGTTCCACCAGCTCACCACTCAAAAACTCCCAACCCTGCAGCCAGCCTGAGTCTTCAATCCTGAACACCAGACACAGTCTGTGATTGAAAGATGAGCTGGCTGCAGGTTAGGAGTTTTTGAGTGGTGAGCTGAACTGCTTGATCGTTAGTGGACGCCTTGTTACGCGTCGAGAGGGCGATTGCAGCAGCTAATTGCCCTTTAGTATGGATGGGATGCTCTGATTCAGTCCGGGAGGAGAAGGATTATTGTTCCATCGTTGTTCCATCGCTAGTGACCCAAACTCATCAGTCTCCGACCCAGAATAAATAAAAAATAATAATCTATAAAAACAGTGAATAAATAAGTGGGTACCTTCTTATTAGTAATTATAATACAATATGTTGGTAATTTGCGAAGTGGCTTATCTTTATTCCATGTGGGTATTATCATAACCCATAACTAATTATTAACAATTTATAATAATAAACACACACTGCATTTGCAAAATGCTACCATTATTATTATTTTAACCTATAGTCGTGATATTTTAATTTATAAATGCACAGTAGATAGGTATAATATACCATTTACCAAATTCACTGGTGATTTAAAACAATATAAATACTACAATATGTACAAGGTCTCGGTACTTGGATTTATAGTCTACTAAAATAATAATGACACATTCAATGTTATATTCCACAAGATCCATTCGGATAAGAATAGCTACCTTTATATTGTTGATGTTTGATTATATCTTATTATATTTATTAGAGAATCACCTACATTAAAGACACTCACAAACCATTACAACATTATTTCATATTTATGGTACTTGTACAAGTATACTTATACGTACTGGTATACGTATATATTTGATACTGAAACATGAATTAATTTATTTGATAGGCGGAGGTACCTGCTTGCCACATTATATTTAAATGTAAGTACTTTCTGACTATACAGATATGTTGTCATTATATTCTGATCGCACAAGTGGGTATTTGTCATCTACTAAACTACTAAATAATATGTATTTGTAGCATATGTATATATTTTTTATAATTTGTTGTTGGTCACCTCCTAATAGACACGTAGTGATGATTTTATGTTGAAACGCTTTTTTTCGTTATTTACGCACCTGCAGCTCATGCTAACCATAATGTTTAGTAAGTACGTTTTGATAATAGTTATTTACGTACCTGCAGCTCATGCTGACCATAATGTTCAGTAAGTAGGTTTTGATAATAGTTATTTACGTACCTGCAGCTCATGCTGACCATAATGTTTAATAAGTACGTTTTGATAATAGTTATTTACGTACCTGCAGCTCATGCTGACCATAATGTTCAGTAAGTAGGTTTTGATAATAGTTATTTACGTACCTGCAGCTCATGCTGACCATAATGTTTAGTAAGTACGTTTTGATAATAGTTATTTACGTACCTGCAGCTCATGCTGACCATAATGTTTAGTAAGTACGTTTTGATAATAGTTATTTACGTACCTGCAGCTCATGCTGACCATAATGTTTAGTAAGTACGTTTTGATAATAGTTATTTACGTACCTACAGCTCATGTTGACCATAATGTTCAGTAAGTACGTTTTGATAATAGTTATTTGCGTACCTGCAGCTCATGCTGACCATAATGTTTAGTAAGTATGTTTTGATAATAGTTATTTACGTACCTGCAGTTCATGCTGACCATAATGTTCAGTAAGTTCGTTTTGATAATAGTTATTTACGTACCTGCAGCTCATGCTGACCATGATGTTTAGTAAGTACGTTTTGATAATAGTTATTTACGTACCTGCAGCTCATGCTGATCATAATGTTTAGTAAGTACGTTTTGATAATAGTTATTTACGTACCTGCAGTTCATGCTGACCATAATGTTCAGTAAGTACATTTTGATAATAGTTATTTACGTACCTGCAGCTCATGCTGACCATAATGTTTAGTATGTACGTTTTGATAATAGCCCGCTATTTGTAATACATGAGCTTCAACCGCACTAGTGTAGTAGACATAAATAGGTACTATTTTACACAACGATACTCTTCCTTTAACTCAGTAAAGCATTACTAATGTATCTATTATTTTTTATTTAATATCGTAAACCGAATATCTAATTTTTAATTCACAATATGCAAACATCTTATTTTAACTAGACATATGTACCTTATTCTTGTTTTTTACTTGTTGTTACACCTGTTGAGTTTACACTCTAATCTGCCTTAACAGTTTACCTTCCTTTAAATTTCTTTCATCAGTATTATGTCAACTTAATTCTTAAAAATGCTAGATTACTGTGCTCGACTCTTACTTATCTTATTTTTCCTATGTTTGAAATATTTAGAATAATCTACACACACTGTATTCACAACATTTTACACCCCCCCCCCCCCCACACCCCTCCCACCCTCCTTTACCTTAATATGCTCATCATGCTTGCTGCTTACCGTTCTATTTCACTATTTTATATTTACAATATCGTACATTATATTTACAAAATATCCTCGTTTAATTAACTCTTATATTATTACCAAATTTATTAACCTTTTACGAAAACTAATCTAACTTACAATGATAACTGTTCTATATCAAAACTGTAGAGGACTACGTACTAAAACAGAGATATTTCACAATAATATTTTACTGAATGACGATTGTTACATATTTGGTATATCGGAATCCTGGCTTATTGATTCTAATTTAGATCCGGAACTTGCACCAACAGATTTTTTCAGTGTTTTCAGACGGGACAGATCAAGTAACATTACTATTAGTAGCATCAACAACCAGGAAGATTCTCGTCGCGGAGGTGGAATGATGATACACACAACAATCTAAACGCATTCCTTCGCGAAGACTTGGTCTGTAATGCTGAATGCGTCTGGGTAACTATTCCTCCATCTAACTATACCTCTAAACGTACTGTCCATGTTGCTTTTGTATATTTTGTTGGGTCATGGATATGAAATTGCAGTCAGTTAATTTATTTGCTTACTTGCTAACGTAAAAGATCAATATCTTGAAGACATTATACTCGTACTTGGAGACTAATATGCCCACCATAATATGGAATGCACATAATAATAACTCATACTTGATTCCTAAAAATTTGAATACAATTATTTCCTCACTTGGTGATACAATCCATTATTCGGAATTATACCAATACAATTCCATAAAACATGCCAATAACCGAATTCTTGACTTAGTTATTTGTAATGAGGATTGCCTAGTATCTCGTGCAGGTAATCCTCTTGTCAATGAAGACTCGCGCTACCCATCACTTAAAATTATTCTACGGATTGACACACTTCCAACTATTAACACTCCACCCAAAAAAAATTGCAGTTTGAAAGAGCTGATTATGATTTAATTTACCTACAACTATCTACGACAGACTGGTCATTTACTCACGTAAATGCTAACTTTGATGAAACAGTTGATACTTTCTATGAAATATTAAACAATATTACCAATCAGTTTTTGCCTAGGGGTTCATCAAAAAGAAAAAATTTCCATCTTGGTACTCGGCTGCCCTAATACAAATCATCAAAGAGAAACAAAAACTAGACAAAAAATGAAAATTCTTTAATAACCAAGTTGATTACATAGATATCGCTTTAAAACGTAAACAGCAAAAAAACTTAAAGAAACATTGCTATAATCAACACATCAGTTCAGTAGAATCTAATTTTCAAATAAATAATAAGCAACTCTGGAATTACGCAAAAAGCAAAAATAAAACAAATGACATCCCACAAGTTATGTACTTTAAAGACGAGTCTGGTACCGGCGATCATCAAGTGTGCCAATTTTTCCCAAAACACTTCCATTCCACCTACGTAAGCGATATAGGCACGAATGACCCAAGCGTAACGGATAGTTAGTGAGAATAGTTAGTGAGAATAATCATAACCCGATCGGGGACGTACAAATTCACAATTCACTAATCTACAAATACCTGAAGAATTTGGACGTTAATAAAGATGCTGGCAGTGATGGTATCTCACCATACTTTGTTTCAAAATGTGCCCAAAATCTTACTTTCCCTTTAACTAACATATTTACAATGTCTCTAAAGGTAGGAAAATTTCCAAAAAAGTTTAAGGAAGCAATTATAATCCCCATTCGTAAACAAAATCAAAAAGTAACGCTGAAAATTACCGCCCAATCTCAATACTCTCCGTATTTAGTAAACTTTTTGAACGCATTATCTACGATCAAATGTATACAACCATTGTTTGTAACATACAAAAGCAACAACAAGGATTTCTACGAAAAAGATAGGTACTAACAAATTTAGTAAACTTTACGGAATATTAAACGAGCAATATGGACAGTAGAAATCAAGTAGATGTAATCTATACAGATTACTCTAAGGCTTTCGATAATGTTAACCATTCCATTCTTATTAAAAAATTAAATCAAATAGGCATTCACGGTGACTTACTTCGGTGGCTCACTTCATTTCTCCAGAGCAGACTTCAATGTGTATCAATAGAGGGAACTAAGTCTAGCTTCTTTATCGTGCCCGCCAGTGTACCTCAAGGTTCTCACCTAGGGCCACTATTATTTAATGTTTATATTTATGATATCCACAAATGTTTTGTACATGCCAATTACCTAGCATACTCAGAGGATAAAAAAAATATATTTAGTTGTCAAATCAATCAATGACTGCATCAAACTTCAAGATGACCTCAATCGTCTTTTTGTGTACTGCAAAATAAACAAATTAGTTATTAATATTTCAAAATGTAACAAATTATCATTCACATGTAACAAAAAGAAAATTCATTTTAATTATATTTTAAACGATACACATATCACAGAAGTAGAATCAATTCGAGACCCTGGGGTAATACTGGATGTGAAACTAAATTTTATTAAACAATCTAACGAGGTTATCACTAAAGCCAATAAAATGCTTGGATTGATAATTCGTATTACAAAACCTTTTCGCAACATAAAGACTCTATACTCCCTTTACACAGCGTACATCCGCCTTCACTATACCAAGACCACATTGAAAGAATCGAAAGCATTCAACGTAAATTCTTTAACCATATAAATTATAAATTTACCTTACACTTTGCAAATAATACCATAAAATTCCATAACTTCATCACGCTTAATCGCGATGCTTAACATTTGATCAATTCTTGTTATTTAAAATTATTAATGATAGCCTGGACTCGCCAGAGCTCATTAACTTTATAAACTTTCACATACCTACTATCAAGACTAACCCGACAAACCGATTTTTTTTATTTGCCCGCATGCAGGACCAATCTCAGAATAAATTCTCCAATTCCCCGTATTTGTGCGCAATATAACGAACAAATTTGCAATGTCGACATTCTTCACAATAACCTTTCAAAATATCGAACCGCAGTAATACGTACGACCACAAATTGTGATGCTCGCATATAAAATGAATCGAGAGCATCTCCTGTCTCGATCCTATCTTCCTCTTCCTCTCCTCCCTTTCTTCTTATTTTGTTTTTTGTAATAAAACATATTTACTTAACCACTTTTAGTATAAGAAACTTTGTTGAGTTTCCTTTTCTAAAACTTCCTTATATATTAAAAGCTGTTTGTTTCTTACAAACAAATAAATAAATAAACTTCGGTTCTGGTTCTCTCGTATGACAGTTATCAACTGTCATTAAGCAAATGACATTCATTAATAATATCAATATTTCCGTAGTTTTAACAAAAGAAAAACGCAATATTAAGTCAGTTACCAATTACATTATTATTTACTTTAAAAGTTATTAATTAATAAATATTCAACATTATGTAGATGTTGACATTTTCAACACGACAATCTTCGTCACCACAGGCGCGGCATGGTGGAGAGTCGTTCCGGCCGAGATGAGTTTGATGAATCCGATTCCGAAGGCGTTGGACTCACTTCCAGTTATCAAATCCGGGTTCACTCGTTTTGAACTCACCCTCAGGGAACGACTAAGATTTTGGATTGGAGTCATAAACTATTCAAGATTGTAATATTAACGATTTTTGCTTCTGGAACGGTGGACTCGGGCGGACCGATAGGAACAAAGGACCGAGGCCGAGACCGAGGAATTGAATCTATGGGGCTAAACTCGGAATTGAAATCGAGTTCGTAACACAAGTGAAATGACCCGCCTCCACGGTCGGGATATATTAACCACAACGGAATCACTTTTAGAATTAGTGTCAAAAAAAGTCATTACTTTCTAGTAAGTTAGGTACCTTCTTACAAAACGTAACACTGCGTTAAAAGGGGTAATTAAAATATTTCAAAATAAATTTAAAGGAATTACAATGCATTATAATATAATTAAATTGTTTTAAAAAGTTTTGGTTCAAAACCTAGTGTCACCTGAAGATATTTAATTAATTTGTATTTTCAAATAATTTCTAAACAATCTTCAATTTTTAAATATTAATTATTTTTATTGAGATTTAAAAACCTCATTTTAATATTTAATCATTGTAGAAAATAATATTAAAATAACCCAAATGAAATATTAAAACGACATATGTCGCATCTGGGACTGAAATCTTTTTATGTATCATATTTTTATTTTTTACATATCCATGAAGATGGCATGAATTGAACTGGTTTCATTAGCTAAGTTGCTTAAACGGTTGCCCGGGATAGGCAGAGGACCTAGGTTCGAGTCCCAGATGCGACTGAAATATTTTTATTTTCTGTCATTTTTTCCGTTTTCATATTTCATTTGGGTTATGTTAATATTATTTTCTACAATGATTAAATATTAAAATGAGGTTTTTAAATCTCAATAAAAATATTTAATAATTAAAAATTGAATATGTTCTTTAGACTTTTATAAAAAAGTCAATAGATGTCTCATATTAAAATCAGATATTAATCCGAAGACACTGTCTAGTTTGCAGTGTGTTCCTTAGGAACTTTGTAATCATTATACAGTGCCCTTGAGGTGATTTTTTACAAAAAACGGATACAAATCATCCAATTATTATTATTATTATTAAAGATAGCTGACGGCCTCCATGGTGGAGGGGGAAGGCTCTCGACTACGAATCCGAAGGTCGCGGGTTCAAATCCCGGCGTGCGCAAGTAAATTTTATTTAATTAATTTGTGCTGTTTCACAATTAATTAAGTTAAAAATAATATATAGTATATTTGCGCACGTTCCAGAGTGGAAGATACTCTCAGTATCGCCCTGGTGAAAGACCACCATTCAGAATTGAAAAATTGCTTGAAATGGCTTTTAGCCGTGTTTGGTGACCAGATTTGAATAGCCAGGTATTTCCCCACCTTCCTCTTCCCCTTCTCCTTCCCCTCCCCAATACCTTCAGCCTCACAACATTCCCCAATTGGGGATGCCATAGGTCTCACTGGCTCCAGACGCTTGGGAGCAGTTGGGACTCTTGTGCGGTATTCATGTAAAAAAAAAAAAAAGCTGCCATTAATGTGGGATAAAAAAATGGAGAATATTATTAACAAATCTTGTATTTGAGATGATATCAATGAAGATGGCATAAATTGAAGTGGTCTCATTAGCTAAGTTGGTTAAACGGTTGCCCAGGATAGGCAGAGGACCTGGGTTCGAGTCCCAGATGCGACTGAAATCTTTTTATTTTCTGATTTTTTTTCCGTTTTCATATGTCATTTGGGTTATGTTAATATTATTTTCTACAATGATTAAATCTAAATAATCTGTTTAAGATTTTTTTACTATATCTCTCCGGAATTCCGCAGTTAATCGAGTTTAACTTAATAAGTTTTTAAACCTTAGGAAAAATATAAGGAATCTTTCTAAAAAAGATGCAGAATAGAGGCTCCTGGTAACGAAGACGCTCCATCGGCTTGGAAATGGCAAGATGGTAATAATAATAATAATAATAAATGGATGATTTGTATAGCGCCGTTTTTGTGAAAAATCATCCCAAGGGCGCTGAAAAGTACCTCTGCATGGGTTTTCTCGCCCGTTAGTCGTGTTTCTGCAGTTTTTATTTCTCAGAGTGATTGGCATTTTATTTCGGTTGTGGGTACGTTTTAGTAACTAGTGAGTGCGATTGTGTAGAATGTGCCTGACCTCATTTTTCCACAATTTCAGACACAAAGAGCCGACCGGCACTCTGTGAATTCTTTGAGCATAGACCATGTTAAAAAAAAACTAACATGAACATTTTGAAATAAATTTTAACACTGTCATACTTGAATTATTTTTTTTAGATATAAAATTCTTGGAATTCCTACATTGGGAATTTGTTTGACTTATTTCCGGTACTGACCGGTGCAGTTAGATACAGGACATATTAATTAAAATACGTATGCACATTGCACGTACGAGAATGGCCGGTCGGTGGCCGAGTTGGCATCGCGTCTGGGTCCCACCCAGGCGGTACAGTGTTATCCATAAAGTATCTTACTATTTGACTTATTAATAAGTAACAGTAACTTTAACATCAGTGAGAATTTCATCATTGGACAATTTTTTTTAAATTCGTACGGCAATTTGTTAAATATAAATGGTACAATGTATTCAAGGGTTCGTTGACCATATTTATTTTGAAATATTGGCACTATCATTCCTATATTTTGTGTGAAACATGTATTTTATACATGATCCACCACTGCCTTATACGGACTTTCAGATATATGTGTACCCGGCCTTGCTCGGGATTATTTAAGTTAAGTTATGAATTCTTGCTTGTCGTTTGGGGGCCATGATTGATTTAACAGCAAAAATAACGCCTTGTGACGACTATTACTATCTCTAGACAAAGAAACATTCATTTGAAAATTTTATTTCTTTCCAAACATATATTTTTTTCTTAACACAAAAAAATATTAAAGTCTTTAAGTAGGTACCTACTTGTGTTTTCTATTTTGAAAATATTCTTCTCAAACAAACCTTCTTCTTTTGAATATCTAATATGTGGCTAACCAGAGTGTACCACTGATATAACATATCTATGGGCTAACCTCAATACAACACGGCGGGTTCAATATTTTTCATACTTATTTTAAAACGTAACAGCAACAGTTTAATATGTTGGATTTCATTCAAACTACTCTTTAATCCTTTATGGCACTAATACAAACAAACTGTACTATTTTCAGCGAAACCAGTCAAGTAATTTTCGAGAAAATCGAAGACAGACAGACAAACAAACCTTTAATTACAAAATTTTAAGATCGATTTTAATTTTAATTGCAATAGTAATACTCTATGGCCTCTTTTTTTCAGACCACGCCTGTCAGGGAAAAATCCACCTTAGTGCCCCTCGATTCGAAACACCCCAAGGTTTGTATTCGCATACAGGGACCATGGATTTCGCAGCCAAGCCAAAATCGACCTTCCGCCTATAGAATTTGATAGAAAGTAAAGCTCGGAATCGATGTCACTCGGAAGCGAAAAATGACCACTCTTCCCTCGAGTCTAAGTGACCGCAAGGCTCACACGAAACCTTATTGGGGAAATAAAAAATTAGGCAGAAAACTCCTAGACTCCATTTTGCGATAAAAAGCTCACACAGAACTAACTTAGGGGTAGGGGTAGGGGTAGAGGTAGAGGTAGAGGTAGGGGTAGGGGTAGGGGTAGGGGTAGGGTAGGGGGTAGGGGTAGGGGTAGGGGTATGGGTAGGGGTTGGGGTAGGGGTAGGGGTAAGGATAGGGGTAGGGATAGGGGTAGGGGTAGGGGTAGGGGTAGGGTTATGGGTAGGAATAGGAGCGTGAGTAGTAATATTTTTCCTAATATTTATTTTTAAAATTATTTCTAACATACACACTCCTTGCTTCATCCATATTTAAACACATATACACAACTATTCGCAACCAATTGCAGGACTGCAATAGGCAAAACCTAGTCTTTAATTAAAGTGTGATCTAGGACTGATTGGCAATCCTTGTTAACAGAATGCATAGACGCATTGTAGGTACGCTGAGTCTGTTCTACAGATATTTCAATGGAACCTGCATGAAGGAGCTAGCAGCGTTGATTTCCTCCGCGCCGGTGCATGAGCACGGTACACGAGGGGAACATCCCTTCTCAGATGATATTGACTTCATGAGAACGGTTGATTTCGCCGACTCGTTTTTCTGTTAATAGCCTCGTATGCGAAACGAGCTACCGCCATCTGTATTTCAACCACCATTTCATCCGGGCCTCTTCAAAATCCACATTAACAAATCTCTTCCTATAATCCTCTCCTGAACCCGCCTCACAACGTTGCCCAACCGGGTAGCGGTACAGTTCCCCTGGATGTGATCCGTACATACAGGGGCGCTCTTGTCAGGTGTCATAAACAATTTTAATAAAGCTGGTCTTATTTCAATTCATCTGCTGTTTAAGTCATTCATCACGACACAAGCAACAGTTTCCGCTTACTATGATTGTAGTACCACCCAAAATTTGTACACGGATGACATTAGTCACATGAGAATGGGTCGCTTCTACAACTTTTTCTCGTGTTCAACAGCTCGGCTGTGGAATGATCTGCCGGCCTCTATGTTTTTTTCCCTCCTACAACAACATGGATATCTTCAAGACCAAGGTTCACTCCTTCCTATCCTTTAAAACCCCTCTAAACAGCATTTCCAAATATTACATACGCCTTGTAAAAAATTATTTCCCCCAAGGCCTCCTGTGTGGAGTTACTGTAAAAAAAACACAATTTGCTAAAATTATTTACATCTCACATACTGTGATTCCTTATGTACGTATATGTTGATCCAATTTATGGTTTCGAAATAATTATTTTAGGATGAATATCTAAACACCCGAGTGGTGAAGAAATACTACAAATGGCTTTCCCAAGAACTTCTATACCATATATAACGCTGAGGGTTTTTAAAAGTCTTATGATGGTCCACCAGAGGTAGGTACCTCGTGGCTCTTGGGATTGAACGTTGGCTTAAACAGCGAGGTCACGATGAAATGCTTTTTTTATTCCGGAGTGACTAATAATAAATACATTCAAAATAAACATTTTTCTACCATAATACAATTGAGGAAAACATGAACTTTAATAATGCAATAGGTAATCCGATAAATATTTACAATCATTAATATTAATGTAATTAAATTCACCGACTTATACGTTAAAGGAGATAGCAGTATAATTCTCACATAGATATGCAAACTTTTTAACCAGTGTTTAGAGGAGGGTTACACACCCTTAGATTGGAGGAGGGCTGTGGTCATGCTATATGCAATGGTAAAGGGTCATGGAATGTGGAAATTATAGGACTATTAGCCTGCTAAGTTCAGTTGGAAAGCTGTATGGTAGGATATTGAATGAAAGGGTACAAACGAAAATAAAGGATAAAATATGGAATGTGCATGGTGCATTTAAAGGGAAAGGGAGTGCATGGATCAAATTTTCTCGTTGCGTGTGCTCACAGAGAAGTTTCTGGCAAAAACACCAGAAAATTTTCTGTGCCTTTGTAGATCTACAAAAGGGATACGACCGAGTTGACAGGAAAAAAAATATGAAAGGTACTGTCCATGTATGGAGTGAATACCAATCTTATGCAAGCAATCGTGTCTCTGTACGAGGAAATCGTTACATGTGTCAGAGTGATTTTACAGAGTGGTTTGACATCACAAAAGGTGTTAAACAAGCATGCCTAATTTCACCATGGTTATTCAATCTATGCATGTATAATTATATGTAAGAAATGAAAGAGGTGGGCTTGGGCGCGAATATGAGTAATCTGAAATCATGCCACCTATTGTACGTTGATGATGCGGTGCTAATCGCTAACAGCATGGTAGATTTATAGTCCCTCGTATATAGGATGAACGAAGTATGTAGGAAGAATGAACTAATGATTAATGTAATTCTAAAGTCGTGGTGTTTGAATGAGAGAGTACGAAAACAGCGTGCAATATAGTTGTGAATGATGAATACTTCGAATAAGGTCGATGAGTTTGTGTATTTGGGAAGTATGTTTACGAGAGATGGAAAGAATGATTAAAAGAAGGGTGAATGCAGGAAACTCCATTAACGGAGGACTGAACACGGTTGGCCCAAATGAAAAGTTGTCCAAATAAGCGAAACTAGTAGTCCACAATGGATTGCTGATATTTACCCTGATATATGGCAGTGAGTTATGGAACTGGCAGAGAATGAATGAAAGTAGACTGAATGCTACAAATGAGATCTCTGAGACAAATGTGTGGTAAAACCATGTATGATCGTGTGAAAAATATTGAGATTCGTAAAGAAAGCCCGGTTGATGTAAGCCTAATGATTAAAAAAGGGACGCTTATATGGTTTCGGCATGTAGAGCAAATGAACGAAGAAAGGAATGTAATAAGAATATATGATGCGAATGTGAATGGAAGAAGCCGAGGACGCCCGAGGAAGACATGGCACGATCAAGTAAATCGAGTAATTGAGTCGTGCCATGTCAGAAGTTGGAATAATAGAAGAGGATGTATGAATGTGAATGAAGCGAGAAGTGTATGCCAAGATCGAGTTGTTTGGCGATCCGTCCGTTTTGCCTACCCCTGCGGGAAAATGGCGTAATGGTTGGTTAGTTAATTATTTAAATACACCTGCATGACCGGCATACGAAAAAACACTGTTATGTGGAATTATGTGAACACCAGCGACATCTAGAAATTAGTTTACTTATCTACTTATAGCGAAGATTCAAACCAAGTCGGATATATTTTTTGCATGGTAAGGGTTTTATTTCCACCAAAGCTTTCAAGAAAACTGTACAGAGGGTAGCATTACGATATTTTCATTGATAAATGGGTATGAAAATAAACTAATTGAATTAATCGATATGAAAGTAATATACGATGTGTTATATTGTTCAATCGAAACACTTATCAATCGTTATTAGAACTGGGCCATAAACTAACTTGTTATTCCATAAATGCAAGTTCACGGTATGGCGACATTTTTAACAAATAAAAATAAAAATAAAAACTGAGAATAAGCGAAACCGGTTGGTGGTGAATTTAAAATACATTCAGTTAAAATACAGTGGTTTAATACCAAACGTTAATAAATAATACAGATATTTTTTGGTATATTTTGAGTGAGAATATATTGTATCCAAATATTTATTTATTTAAGTAGTGGTTAAATAATTCCATTTAGTTTATCATTTAATATTAAATATCGACGAAAGTAATCACTTTGTGGCTTTACATTATACTTAAATGAAAGGCTTGTTTTGTTTTTAACCAACTTTATTTGAATTTATACTTCGTCAACTAGTTTCGGTTATAGTATCCTAACCTTCATCAGGGCAGCATCATTATCTCATGTAATATTTCAGATCTATACTGCCCCTGTCAACTAACCCTCTACCACCCCCCCTGCCCGACCGCCTGATGCTCTGTCTTCCTCTAACATTCTGCTTCTGTCTCCTTGCTATCTTTATGTAAGCGTGTATGTAATTAACTTACTTTATGATGATCAATTGCAGTACTGAAGATGGTTAGGATAAAACCGAAACTAGCTGAAAATAATAATATTAGAATTAAGGAACACCTGGGGTGTTCCTTAACCTGTTGCCTGTTTCATACAGTTCGGATGGGTATTTTGGCCTCGAATCCCAAATTAAGTTGTGTATGAAACCGTTCCTCTTAAGTAATAATAATTATTCTGAATTTGCCAACCATGTTTTGGAAACAAATCGTTCTTTGATATAAATAAAGGTTTAAATTTTTTACATTCAACCGGTTTACAATTAGACAAAATTGAAACTTTAGAAATTAGAAAAAGTGTTAATGTTCAATTAAATATATTTAATAAACAAGTACTTCTTTTTTATAATATTTTTTTATTAACATTTTTGATTAATTATTACTCACTTTATGTAATTGTGTTCTTTGTTTATCATTTGTCTATACTTACATGCATATTCCTAATGAGGAAAGCATCGCTTTCGACATGTTTATCATTTGTCTATACTTACATGCATATTCCTAATGAGGAAAGCATCGCTTTCGACATGTTGATATGTATATATTAATACAGTGGTGATTACAAAGTCATTTTTAATTCATTTATGTAAATATTATTTGAATTACTGGTTTACCATTTACGGTCGCACGGCATCGATGCTTCACTGTAGCAGGGGTTCCTATCGCAGCTTTACTGCAACCGCAATAGCAATGTCCGCCACTCACTTCAGGCAGCACTTAGTAAGGGAGAAACAGTGGTGAATGTGGGATAGGGTTGGGGGAGGGATATCGATGTAATATTAAAACATTACATGTCGATAAGGATTGAGGTGTTTTATTATGTATATAAAGGAGAAGAGGGACGTCGGAGAGTTATTATTTATTAATTCAAAATAATAATACTATCATTATTTTCAATTAATAAATAATAACTCTCCGACGTCCCTCTCCCCGTTAATATATAATTGTCTAAATGAGAAAAATAGTATAACAGTTAATATAATGTGCACATGAACATGTCATGTAGAATACTATATCAACTGTACCTCTAACCATAAAATTTACTTATACATATAATATATTAAATATATATACATATTACGTGTATTATTTAGGCAGTCGAGAGTTGAATAACAAATTGGAAGAGTGAACATCATTGGGGATAATATCTTACTCCAATTTGTTTCGATACTCGAACCTGAGGTCTAATGGGATTCCACGATGAGGACATTTGTGGAGTTTATAATCCTATCTCTCATCCTGCCACCCCGGTTCTTATTAAGGCTGCAAACCTGAGAACTCGCCCTTCCGCAAACATAGAGGAGGCACTGCAGTGCCTCGGAAGTACGAACATCACACGGTACCCGTTATTATATTACACCCGAAGCCTTTCCATGTTTCTCTTTTTGAAGCTGGCTCAGAGCTCGCAAGTATACAAGGTGGTACAGAAAGCTAGAAAGGGTGTAAAGGGTAAAAAGTTTCACCTGTGAGCTGTAAGCTTTCGAGCTGAGTTGAAACCTTCTACTTCCAAGAAAATAGAACAAATTAAAAACACCCACAAAAATAAAAAATAATAATTTAAGAGAAAGATTATTAAATTTTATGTTTTTTCTCTTAAATTATTTTTATATTTTGAATGAATTACTTACCTACATTCATCAAATATTTTTATATTTTTAACTAATTACTTACCTACATTCATCAATTATTTTTGGTTGAGTTTTTAATTTGTTTTGTTTTCTTATTATTTGTTTACACTTATAATTATTTAAGTAAGTTAATTACTTATCCTGAAGAGGGAAGCTTTGCTTCTGAAACATAAACATATTTACATTAAAAATATAATGGTCTTAAACAAAGCAATTATTATTGATTATGCGTAAAACAACAGTTATTTTTAAAAAAATAATTCGTCAGTTTGGAAATCTGTCTGTTTCTGTCAACAGAATTAATATGTGACGGTTTAGTAGATTTCCCTGGAACTGTATCAAAGGGAATAACTAAATATATGATAAATAATACATACAGAGACAAGACATGCGAATTGCATCTCAGATATGTTATCATTCAGTGGCTAACCACGGTTTGACCTGAAAACAAAATTTACAAAAATTTAATTGAAATCACATTTAATAATGTTATTATTAAGTTGTGTAAGTATTTTTGGTTTTCATTATTGTGACTAAATAACTAAGTTATTTTTAAGTATTAATATTGTAATAATAATAACCAATATTATTTTATTTTTATGCCTTGTTATTTACTTGATTATATTTATATAAGTAATTAAAGTCAACAATACATTCATTGTTAACAATACATTCATTGTCAACAATACATTCATTGTTAACAATACATTCATAATCATTTTTGATTAATTGCTTACTACTTTAATCACTTTTTGTTTATGTTTATAATTTGTCTATTCTTACATTATAGTGTTCCATGTTTATCATTTATCTATACTTGACATTATTATTTTTTAGTATTCCGTATGTCCTGATGAGGAAAGCTTCGCTTTCGAAACAAGTTTATATTTATATATTAATAAAGTTGTGTTTACAAAATAATTTTTCTAATAATTTATTTAGAATTACAAACCTTTTTAGTATTTTTTAGGAAATTTGTTGAGGTTAAGAGTGACATCATGGAGGCTAGGTCCGCTGGTACAATTAGTAACGCACCCACCCGGCAAGCGGGAGATTCCGAGTTTGAATTTGGTCGCACCCAAATCATTTTTATGACAGTATAATTAAATTAACTTTGATTAAAAAATAATTATACGTATGACGACATTATTTAAAAAAAGAAGTTATGCAATATGCATGAAAATGCTAAAATCATAAAAACATACCATTAAAAATAATGCGTTGTTGTAATTGTTTGTATGGGCTCTTGAATTCGTTCGTTTTCCCAGTGTGCGGCGGTCCTGTGTAACCCCATAGTTAAGCAGGCCTAGTGTAAACTCACCATGTGCATGGAGAAGTAGGAAGTAGGGAGCAGGTAGAAAGGGAGGAAGGTAGGCCTGGTAGCTGCCCGTCGCGGTGGCAGCAACCGTAGCGATGCCGCCGCAAAGCCTTGGGGACAAAGAGAGAGAATCTCCAACTTCCACAAACACTGGACGGGGGCGGGAAAGCGAACGCAGACCCTTTGAACTCGCTCCCCACCGCGGCGGTCAACAAAGGTTCAAATGCTTTTGCTTGTTTCTCACACGACTTGTGAGGTTTGGCTTCGAATAGGAACTTACCTACTCACTCACCTCGTTTTTTTATTTCTCACAACTTTTGGATGATTTGTTGTGATGTGGAGTTTTCACCTGATTTTCAGATGAATTAAATATAGGTACTTATATGACATGAAAATATTGTTAAGGGTATTCATTTTGTGACTGGGTCTGCGGGTATGTATTCTGATGATGAATACGTAATATATATGTACATAATTTTTGTTTTATTTGTTATTTGGTAATAACGCTCATTAGGTGTCATACCAGCCGTATTTCGTAAAAGAAAAATATTAAATCATTTGACTATGTTTTACAAAATTTTTAATAATCTAGTTGATAGTAACTTAGTGAGTTAGATCGCACTATACGTTGAATCCATGTTCAAGAAATTTTGGTTTGTTCTGGACAGATATAATAATACGGGAGATCATAACTTTATACCAAAAAGGTCAAGATTTAACAATGAAATAAGTAAACATCACAACATTTCCATTTTCTCTAATTCCATAAATGCATTTAAAATCTCAATACAAAAAGCCACATCTGATGATTTTTTATGTCTTCATAAATAAAATTAAAAAACAAAGTAAATTTAAAGCAACATAATCTTTGAACCTTTTTTAGTGACTTTATTTTGCCTTCAACATTTTAACATCTTAGTTTGTTTGGTCATCGTGCAAACAAACAATATCGTACAGCACATCGTGTTTTGGTAAGCACCGAGATTCAATGATAGGTAAATAAACATTTTTATTTGTAACTAAATGATCCATAAATTTTATCACCTTTATTGGAGATTTTATACGCCGATTATAGACATATATGATACATTATGTATGGTGCTTTCAAGTAAATGTTTTGTTTGTGTTTCTAATATAAATAAAAAAATTACATGTAGTGTTTTTTTGCATCTATAATTAGGACGATATATAAATATGGACATCGGAAAAATGGTCTTGCATTTACTACGAGGGAATTGTGTGTTAGGCGAAGCGAATTTCCACTTTAAAACACGCCCAGTATCGATCGCGCAATTTCTAAATATGAAAAAAGGTGATTAAACCATTTTATTTTATACTTTCTATAGTATAATAAATACCTAGCTTATAATCCATTATACGATGATTCATACAGATAAATTAATTTTTAAACATAATTAAATTAAATAAAAAATACTTTGTAATCACCACTTTACTAACATATACATATCAACACGGTTCGGAAGTGATGTTTTAATAACAATGTTAATTATGGACAAATGATAAATATAGAAATCGATAATGTAATAATGGACAAATTTAAAACATAAACAAACATTGATTAAAGTAGGTAATAATTAATCAAATTTGTTAAAAAAAAAAATTATAAAACATTGAATAACAAATTTATAATAAAAATTATCAAAATTTATTATCAAAACAATATAACACATTTAAATAAATCAATTAAGAAAACATTGTCAGTTAAATACGAGTAAAAACACATTATAAATGTGAAAACCTCACAGAATTCAGAATTTTTAATTGCTTTCTAACTAAATCGGTTTTACCGATAATAAATCATTACCCATCCATCCAAATTTTAAAGGAGTGGAGGTAAATTAAATCATATAAAAGTTTTAAACGCCGAAACAGCTGTCACAATAATAACAACTAAAAATACTTGCTGAACTTAATAATAACATTAATAAATTTGATTTACATTAAATTTTTAATAAAAAAATAAAAAAATAATGATTAAAAAAAAAAAATTAATAAAAAAAAGTTATTGTTTTATTTTCATTAAATATGTCTAACCACAAAGTGACTGGTTGCTATCAAAATATAATTTTTAATTCATTTATTAATAACGGCACCACAAAATGAATACCGATCTTTTGAAGAAATTATAAATTAATTTTTGTTTTTATATTCAGTCCAACACATTTATAACTTGTTTTAAAAAAATATTGTATTCCTCTGCAATTCCAGAAAAACAAAACTGTTTTCAATACGTAGGTATATATTTTAATCATATTTTCACACGGTAGAATAATTGTGTATGTTTTTTATTATTATATGCAATAATTGGCTTAAGGACCACGTATTTAAAATAAAGAGACATCTTATGAAGACCAAATCTATGACCGCGAGGTTGATTTTTATATCAAATTGGTCAAAAGAAACTTGTGCGTACAGGAAGTTGTGAGGAAATCCACTGATCGAAGCTTTAACTATTTTCCCGATTTGGGAAATATTGCATGGAAAAGGTTCTGAAATTTCTGAACTTTTCCGATAGAGGGCAGTGCTTTCGCAATTTTACGTTTGTGGTGGGGCAAAACAATGAAGACAGTTATTGCTCGGCTTTCAAAATTTATTGCTTATCTAAAAAAAAAAATATTCAGTTACATAAAAATATGAAATCGATGAACATAAACAAAATAAATGCAGTGTTGCAGATGCAAATGTAATTATTTCAATACATTCGACCACTGTGGCACATCCGTGAGTGTAATTTATTAGTTAGTATTATTTGACTGGGCATGTAGAGCGAATGGACGATGAAAGGAATGTGAGAAGAATATATGACGCAAATGTGAATGGAAGAAAAAGCCGGGGACGCCCGAGGAAGACATGGAACGATCAAGTGAATCAAATACTTGAGTCGGCCATGTCAGAAGTCGGAATAATAGAAGAGAATGTATGAGACGATGCATAAATGTGAATGAAGCAAGAAGATATGATGGACCACTCCTTGTCCGTTCTTCTTGATGGTCCGCCCTTCCTCCGTTATGATTTAATTTAGCATTAGACTTCTGTTCACGTCACCGATCCGAGATGACTCTCCTCTACTGCTACCTTAAATTTTCCTTAACAACTAAATATGTAATTTTCCTTTCAATTGGAGGTTTCCCTCCTCCTTGGCCAGCGCGTGAAGCCTAGCCCTGTGCTATATTCCGGGTGTGTCGAATTTAGACGACATTGCACGAGGAAAACCCTAATTTTCCTTTCAATTGGAGGTTTCCCTCCTCCTTGGCCAGCGCGTGAAGCCTAGCCCTGTGCTATATTCCGGGTGTGTCGAATTTAGACGACATTGCACGAGGAAAACCCTAATTTTCCTTTCAATTGGGGGTTTCCCTCCTCCTTGGTCAGCGCGTGAAGCCTAGCCCTGTGCTATATTCCGGGTGTGTGGAATTTAGACGACATTGCACGAGGAAAACCCTAATTTTCCTTTCAAGCTTTGCACAATCTACGTTGTGATTGATTTGTGATGACTGTCGGAAAAACGTTTGGTTCGTTCTTTTGAACTCATCAATATGTTCGAAGAATGTAGAGCCCCCTTGAGGTGAATTTTCCATGAAAACGGCGCTATAGAAATAGCTCAAATACTAATTATTAATAATTGGAGGTACGTAACTACAAGTACGTAGTCAATAATGCATGGTAGTTTGTCGTAATGACAATAGCTATTTTTCAATGAATGTCGTTGTTCAGTGTCCAGACATATGGTATTTGTTAGAATGTACTGAAATTCGGTTACGTTGTTGTTATGATGAAGATCGTATATATATATACTTATACATTTTGATAAGGAGAAAGGTGATGTGGAATGTTGACCTAGTTTATAATATAACCAAGAATGTAGGCCATTGAGATATGCAATTGTTTACTTTAAGTGTCAGTCCTTTGGTGACTTAGCAGGGGTGCCCGGGTTCATGGGAGTTAAGTTTGTGCACGTCTTAACAGTGGAGTTTGTAGGAAATGATGTATGATTTTTCTATATGAATACCGCACAAGAGTCACAACCGCACAAGAGTCCCAACCGCACAAAAGTCCCAACCGCACAAGAGTCCCAACCGCACAAGAGTCCCAACTGCTTTCAACCTGGGATATTCAATTTGAAAGGCGGGTGTAGGTACCGCCTCCCCGGGATTTAATGGATAAGCTACATTTCTACCATAGGTCACCCCAAGTGGTTTGCTATGTTTAGTGACTTAGCAGGGGTGCCCGGGTTCATGGGGGTTAAGTTTGTGCACGTCTTAACAGTATGTTAACAGTCGACATTTTAAATCATGTTCGGCAAATTTGTGTTCAACGTAAATTGGTCGGTTTTAATTTAATTTAAACTCCACCATAATGCTTATTTTTATTTATTTTTTATATTTTATTTCAGTGTATTTTAAGTAGATGAGGCAAAAATTATTTTTATATCACCGCTAGCCCCCAAATAATTGTTAAAGATGCCTCTAAAATCGGAAAAAAAATTAATTCCTTTAATGGCCTCTATTTCATAACGTAAAACAAAAAAAAAATTACTTCTAATACGTACTAGATATTAACTATACTTTTTGATGAAAAAAAGATCATTAGGTTTATTTAGAGGAGTATTTTGGCCTCAAATCCAAAATTAAATTTTATATGAAACAGGCCGCGCAGCAGTTCCTCTTAACAAATAAGTATGTATGAAATGTATGATTTTTATATGCGTATACTGCACAAGAGTCCCAACTGTTTACAACTTAGGAAATTGAATTTGGGAGACGTGTGTAGGAACCACCATTTAGTGGTGGTAACCAACACCTCTGATATAGGTCACCCCAAGTGAATCGCTACGATTGGTGACTTCGCAAGGATGCCCAAGTTCATGGGGTGAGGTTTGGCCTCCCCAGCCAGACTCCTTCGACCCATAATTGCCTTGTACCGCATTGGGATGGATCGATTCATACGTCACACCTGGATGCACTGACCTCAAGATTCGTACACACCCCTCATACCTTTTTCTTGCCCTGAATTTTCTTCCTTTCCCTAAAAAGACCTTCCACACAGCATCCCCAAAGATGATATTGGCCTTGCCTATATGTGGACTTAACGTAAAATAAAAATCTGGACCCAGTGGGACTATAGCATATGATGTGTTAATTGACTAAATTATGAAATAACACAAATTAATAAAATAAAATTGCTTAAATGGCTTTTGCCGTTCTTTGTGACCAGATCTAAATAGCCAGGTACTTTCTCAACTTTCTCTACCCATCTTCTTTCTATTCCCTCTACCATCAGCCTCACAACATACCCCATTTTGGGGTACAATAGTCTTACTTGAGCGGTCCTCACATGAATAAAAGTTAGTTAGGTACACTTTTATTTGTTTTCATTATTAAAGTTGAAACGATGAAAGAGTTTTACTAAAATTTATAATAAAAATAAAACCGTGGAAACATATTCAAAAAAATGTATTTAAAAAAATTATTATTAATTAATGTTGGCGATAAACCGTTTTACAAAAATTTATAATAGAATTAAAACCGCGGAAAAATATTTAAAAAGAAAAAATTAATAAAATGGGCACAAGTTGGATTTGAAGTGTAACCACCGTAACTAAAAAAATAATTTTGGTGACCGACTTAACCACTCACTTCATTGTCTGTTGGCGGAAATTGCTGATTTTAGCTATTTATAGTGATTAATTGTAATTTTTGTGAAAAATCGTTAATTATAAATTTATTGTTTGAGCACTGTATGATATATGATTTTTGTATAAAAATTGCTTGAAATGGCTTATACCGTATTTGGTGACCAGATTTGAATAGCCAGGTAATTCCCCACCTTCCTCTAACCCATCTCCTTCTCATCCCTTTTGCCATCAGCCTCACAGCATACCCCGATTTGGGATGACATAGTCTCACTTGCTCCAGAAGATTAGGAGCAGTTGTGCGGACGCTGTGCCCTGCACACATGAATATAAGTTAGTTCGTTTACCTAACTTTTTTTTATCTTGTACACAATTTTTATTTACACAAGTTGATAATAGCCCAAAAACAACATAATCTAAGTAAAAAGACTTTTTTTAAAGTACATATCAATAAGATAATCTATCCCTCATCCCCAATCCCTCTAATTCATCATAAAGTACGAAAGTATCCTATATGGTTCAGCGAAGAATTAGTTCAGTTAACTTTTATTAAAAAAGAAACACATAAACAATATAAACAAAACAGAACAATTACCAATTATATGGCATTCAACAATATTAGAAAAGATTGCAAAAAATGGCAAAAAGATGTTATAATAATTACATAAATTCAGTTGAGAACACGATAATTCATGATGTAAAAAACTTTTGGAAATACACAAAATCATTGAAAAATAATGATGTTGGTATTTCCGGAAATATTCGTTACAGACAAAACAGCTCCAATAAAATTAAAGAAATTATTAACATGTTTGCAGATTACTTTAAGGACGTGTATGAACCAGAAATTCCAGACGATTTAATTCCGAACTTCACTTCAGATATAAATCTACACTTATCACAATTACACATTGACATTGAAGACGTTATAGCCTGTATTAAATCACTTGAACCCAAAACAAGCTCGGGACCTGATAAAATTCCTTCCATTTTACTTAAGAATTGTGCCCAAAGTTTATCTGTCCCGCTTTATATACTATTTAACAAATCACTCTCTACTGGATACTTTCCACAAATATGGAAACTTAGCTACCTAACTCCTCTATTCAAAAGTGGTGATAAATCCCTTGTAGAAAATTATCGGCCTATCTGTATTCAATCGTCAATACCAAAACTTTTTGAGAAATTGATTCTTAAGAAAATCAGTTTCATTGTAAACTTTTGTATCGCAACTAGTCAACATGGCTTTATCTCTGGCAGATCAACTTTGACTAACCTAACATTATATGAAAATTTCATTTCAAATGCACTTGCCAATAAACAACAAGTTGATTCCATATATACAGACTTTAGTAAGGCGTTTGATAAAGTCTGTCATAAAATTCTCATTAATAAACTTTTGAATCTTGGCATTAATGGGAAACTATTATCCTGGTTTGAGAGTTACTTACTTGGGCGTCAGTTAACTGTCTGTATCAATGATCATTCATCATACACGTTCGAAGCTACCAGTGGCGGACCCCAGGGTTCGCATCTTGGTCCCATACTTTTTAATTTATTCATAAACGACGTAACAAACATATTCACTCGTGTTCTCATTTTAATGTTTGCTGATGACATGAAGATATATAGAATTATTGATAATATCGAGGACTGTCTGTTGTTTCAATCTAATCTTAACAGCCTTTACGACTGGTGTCTTAAAAACAAATTAACTCTTAATGTAAAAAAATGCCAACTTATGAGATTCCACAGAAAAAAAAAACCACTGCTGTTTACTTATTTTCTCAATAATCACACCTTATTATCTGTTGATGAAATCAGGGACCTTGGTATAACCTTTTACACTAAATTAACATTCATTAAACATATTAATAATATAACCAGTAAAGCAATGCAAATGTTAGGATTTGTCTTACGGATTTCAAAGGATTTCAAAAATTTAAACACTGTCAAATTACTGTACACTTCTCCTGTTAGAAGTCAACTAGAATTTAACTCCAACATTTGGAATCCTTACTACAGCGTACATGAAAATTCCCTTGAGCGAGTCCAACATAAATTTTTACGTTACATTAATTTTAAATTGGGAATACCCATCGAAAACATTAATTACCTCTCTCTGTTACAATTAATGGGACTCGATACATTAAAAGAAAGAAGAATTTGTTCAGACCTATTTTATTTATTTAAAATTGTTAACAACTTGTTGAACTCCCCTGAACTTCTCTCATTAATATGTTTCCATGTACCGGGTCGAACAGTACGCCACAAATTACCTTATCATTGTAACAATATAGGATCAAACGCTGAACTCAATTCCATAATGAATCGTCTGCATGTACTTGGTAATAAATATGTTTTAGACGATGCTATAAATATTGAAAGGATATCAACGTACAAATATTACTGTATTAAAGCTGTTTGTCAGCGCTTCGATCATAATTAAACTTACTATTGATTGTATTCACTCCTCAACACACAGTTTGCGCCATTGCACATTGTTATTATTTCTATGTTCATAATTGTAATGCACTGTTTTAACTTGTTTATGTAAAAGCCCTAAGGGCGTAAATAAATAAATAAATAAAAAAATAAGATTGTTTCAAGTATATATAACTAGCAATCGCGCCGTGTTTCCGAAGGGGTGGGCAGAAAGGACGGACCGCCGAACAAGTCGATCTTGGCACACATTTCTTGCTTCATTCACATTAATACATCGTCTCATACATTCTCTTCTGTTATTCAGACTCCTGACATGGCCCGACCCAAGTATTTAGTTCACTCGACCGCGCCATTCTTTCATCCGCTCTACATACCCAAACCATCTAACCGTTCGCTTTCATCAGCCTTTCATTATTTCCGGATCTCCTCATTGTTTAACACAGTCGTATATATTAAGTCAGTTTACGAAACATAATTTACCTATACCGACGTAATGATATTTTTTAGTATTATCTCTGGGGTATAAGATGTACGAGAAAATAGTATAATAATTAGATCATTCGTTAGAACATTGTTTCGTTCACGTAGATACGTTGATGTCGCTGATGACATCTTGTTTGATAGTTTTATGAACATTATCAAAAAATGTAAAATTTCTAATCTCGCTCAATTGAGAGCAATATTTGCAAACATTCATCATTCCACCATACTTTAAAAATTAACCTTGATTGCCATTTCATGGAGAAAAACTTTTTTTGGCATCTTAAAATCTAAATCGTTTACATGATTGTTCACGTAAACCATTCAAGTCAAAATATGGTGAATCCTTAAAATCTGGCTTATTCCAATTCCATTTAGTTTCCAATATAGAAGTAAATATTACCTAAATGCTCAGTTAGATTATTCATCTTATTGCCGCGAATTGAAGAACGCACGACCAATTATAACCTACACATTATTAAGTACCATTTTCACCCATTTCCCGAGGAACAATAAAGAATAGTCTCGACAGATCAAAAAATCAAAACTTGCTAGCGAAGTCACCGAAAATCTCTAGGACTGCATAAAAATGTGAAAAACAATCATGTTATTTTCTTGATTTATGCTAATATTTAAAAAAAAAAACTCATAAAGTTCGACCAAACTACTGAATTCTCCGAGTTTATAACCAAATCACGAATCATATTTTAGAAACCAATAATTCATTTGATATAAATAAAGGTTTAAAATTTTTACATACAAATACAACCGGTTTACAATTAGATAAATTTGAAATTGTAAAATCAGAAAAAGCGTTAATAGTGAATTAAATTTAATGAATAATCAAATATTTGTTTCTAAAAATAGCTATCTCTTGAATTCACTTTAATATTAATAATTATTATAAAAATTATTTCTTTATTAATTCCAAATATAATTTTGTTATTCACTGTTTTATAATATATTTTTTTAGCATTTTTGATAAATGACTTACCTACTTTAAACAATTTTTGTTTATGTTTATAATTAATATAATTTGTATATAATTTGGCTATTCTTACATCATTGTGTTCTAATTTTTATCATTTGTCTATACTTTTAATATTGTTTTTAGTATTCATATATTCCTGACGATTAAAGCATCGCTTTCGAAACATGTAGATATATATTTATATTTATAAAGCGGCGAAAACAAAGTACATTTTTTGGTTAAATAAACAAATTGTTTTTGGGACTCTTCTTTTATCTAATATCTTCTTTCTTTCTTTTATGGTGTGTGTGGAAGTTTTTATTGTTATATAGTTTGTCTCTAAACTAAGGTGTTTGTAAATTGTTAACATTCAGTTTTTTTTTTAATATTCTATAAAGGAGACGGTACAAATAAAATAAAGCTTAGAAATTTCGTGTTTTATTCTTTAAAACACTTAATAATTAGAATTAGCGTTAATTAATAGAATTACAAGTTGACAGCATAAGAAAATTAAAAAGATTTTTTCTAATTCTCATCTCTATTTGATATTTATATACCAATAAGTGTAAATTTCTCTCCATTTACAAGCGAATGCTTTTGATAGAATAGTACAAAAAAGGTCATTTGGATTGTTTTAAGTAGGAAACACATTTTTCCTATAACTAGGTAATTATATATTTTAGTATTATCTTGGGTTAAACTATAAGATACTCTTTTAATATAAGAGAAAATATTACAATTATTCGTTCATTAGAAGATTGTTTCTTTCGCGTAAAAAATATTTTTGATATCGCCGATAAAACACTGTTGTTTTTTCGGTTTCATGGTTCATTTTCGGATGTGTTAATGTTATCTTCTTCAATGATTAAATATTACAATGAGGTTTACAAACTTCAATAAGTTATAAAAAATAAATTGAATATTTCTTTCCAAACTTGTAAAATAAGTCAATAGATGTCTCATATAAATAAAATCGGGTAGGTATATCCGAGACTCTGTTCCGATTGCAATTGAGTTCGGGATGAAACTTTGCAATCATCATAAGGATAGCAGCCAATAATATGGGATTCATAAAAATGGAGGATAATATTAACAAATCTTAAACTTGAACTATGATATCGGTGTAAATGGCGTAAATTGAACTGGTCTCATTAGCTTAGTTGGTTTAGCGGTTACCCCGGATAGGTAGAGGTCCTGGGTTCGAGTCCCAGATGCGAATGAAATCTTTTTTAATTTCTGTTGTTTTTTCGGTTTCATGGTTCATTTTGGGATGTGTTAATATTATCTTCTTTAATGATTAAATATTACTATGAGGTTTACAAACTTCAATAAGTTATAAAAAAAAAAAAAAATTGAAATTAAAATAAATTACAAAGGAGATCAAATTAATTTGTTTCCTCATTGATGAAGTTAATTGTTCATCTTTGAAAGGAATATTTATTCCTATGTTACTTAAACGATTGTTAAAAACAATTACCACATATTTTTTAACAGGATAATTGATGGAAATAATACCACCTTATCATTTTTGGTAAAAGAAATTGTTCTCAAATTAATTGCATTTTGTCAGCGCGCTAGAGGTGATATTTATAAAATAAAACGTCCTCCCCCCGAAAGACGCCGCCCGGCGGCGGCTGGACTGTAGGACTGAGAGAATTCGTAGTATTAAACCCACGTTCACAATCTTCGTTGTACCAACATACATATTCATTTCTAGATCAAATTGTATCTAGAAATTGAGTATTCATCAAACGGAGCAACCAAAGGAGAATAAATTGATAAAAATAACCGTTAAACTGGAGCAAATTTCATATATTTTGATGACGAATATACCGACTGGGGTCCGTTGCAAACTGGCAACCATGGTAATGATTAAGGCACTCTTGCCAAATCGTACAGATGTATTCCACCGGAGCCCAGATAAACGGTGTTAAAGGTAGAATCAACAAAGGTCACTACAATCTTTCTAGATCAACATACTACGGGAAGAGGTGATTGTATATATATTTATGTATATATCTAAATCCCACTATCATTAGTGCGTCCTTTTACCGATCCCACAGTATAGCGTCCATCTGAAGGGCTTGATTTTACATAGTTTGAATAAAGTATATTTTAACTTTTAAGTGTATAAATGTTGCAAGGTATTTCGATTTTCGAAAAACTTTAAATTAAAAATATACAAAAAGAAAATATCTTCTTTTACCGACCCACCCATCGGAACCCCTTTCACATTAGAGGGAATACGGGGTCCGGCGAATTACATATATAATATTATAATATCCGGGATATATAGAATCTTTCATTTTATAGCAAAGCTTGCGTCCAACTTAAATATTTTATTTCATTTTGCCTACAAGCCGGCGTCTTGCGACGTTGCCGCTTATTTATTAATGTTTTATTTGAACGATTTAATAATGACTTATCGAATATTATGACGTCCATGCCACGGCGGTAAAAATTAACTCTGGCCCAGACGTCGCGAGTTCAAACCAACCCGGCGATGCGTAAATGAAGTTTATTAAATGGTTTTTTTGGAGACCAATCATTCAGAATTAAAATGTTGCTTGAAATGGTAATAGATATGTTTAGTAACTAGATTTGGATTGCTGGGAACTTCCCAACCGTCCACTTCTACGTTCTCCTTTCCCTCCAGAAGTTTATTCCGCCTCACAATATTCCCCATTTGACTCCATACTAATCCAAAAACAGAATACACACATGACGTCAGATGTTCCAAATACAATGGTACTAATATAAAAAGGTGTTTTGACAAGATGATTATTCATGCACTTTTAAATAACGATTTATAAATTCTACGTATAAATATAAAAAAAAGTTATATATTCGGAATCGGCGTTACCTTACCTGAGTTTAATTAAAACATTCACAAATATATATGTACTAATGTTCATTAGTTGTTGTAGTGTCCTGATTTTTTAAATGTGAATACCATATTAGTGTTCATACTGCTCTAACCGTCTGGAGCCAATGGGACCACAGCATCCCTAATCGGGGTATATTGTGAGGCTAAAGGTAGTGGGGAGGAAGAGGCGATGGGATAGAGGAAGGTTTGAAATTACCAGGCTATTCAGATCTGGTCACCAAACACGGCTAAAGACATTTCGAACAACGCTGTTTCAATGATGAATGGTGGTTTTGGAACAGGGCGATACTGAAACCATTTTCTGCCCTGGAACGTGCCGCCAACTCTCGTAAACTAAGTATGTAGATTATTTTTAATTGAATTAATGAATCACAATAAAATGATGATGAAATCGATGTGTCCGAAATGATTTGTCTTTTAACTCAAATAAAGTAATAAATGGATATAACAAGTACATTGTATTTTAAATAAAGCTAATTATTTGATAAGCTTCCGTGGAAAGCTTCCCATTATTACGTGCGTTTGTTGAAATACAATAGAGTCCAACTCACCATCATCAATCAGATTGCACAAACAAGATAAATTATAAAAAGACAATTTTCGGAGGCTGATAGATAATAAAACCATTTAAAAATAATACCAGGCCGCGTCGACACATCAAACTATGAATAAATTGCGGCTTAGTAAGCACTGTATCAATATTAACACGACGGTAAATCTCGCTGCTAATTTTGTACTAATGAGTCCCTATGGGAAATTTTTAAATTTTGACTTAGGTTCCTTTTTTGTTTAATTTTAAAATGAATCTGCCTTTTTTATTGAATCATTTCAAATCATTATAACGTTGGTCCGTATATTTATACAAATTTGTACAAAAGTATACAAAAACTTACCAATAATTTAATGAAATAAAACCAAAGTTGGGGATCTAAAAGATTAATAATTGTCTAATAAAGCAAACTATTTGAGTCTATTAATTTAATATCTGAAAATATCATATCACCTCATAGTAAGTCCATTCTTTCACAAATTGACAAATTAACGCCATCTTTTGGATTTTTTATATGTATTACTACGAAAAACTCACATCCGTACGATAATATTATAATTGAACAAAGATCGTATCAAGATATAGTAATAACACAAATTAGTAATATAAGTAAATACGAAATAATTAAATTAAATTTATAACTTAGATCTTTGATAGAATCTTAAAATTCTTAATACTTTAAATAAAATCAATCCAAAAAAAGTTTAATTCAATTGTTGTTTGCTTTTTTTAATGTTAAAAACAAATGAAAAGGAGTTCTACAAATTAAACTATTATTGCAGTTATTTTATTACATGATATTTATTATCTGTTTGAAGCACATCCAAACCGCATCTAAAAAAAATCAAATTCAAGTGTTTTATAAAATAAACATTTTTGTTTCTCTTGTACTAACTAACCGTAACGCCGTTTCACCGCAGGGGTAGGCAGAGAAGACGGACCGTCAAAGAACTCGATCTTGGCATACACTTCTTGCTTCATTCACTTTCATACAACGTCTCATACATTCTCTTCTGTTATTGCGACTTCTGACATGGCCCGACTCAAGTATTTGATTCACTTGATCATGCCATGTCTTCCTCGGACGTCCCCGGCTTCTTCTTCCATTCCATTCGCGTCATATATTCTCCTTACACTCCTTTATTCGTTCATTCACTCTACATGCCCAAACCACATACACGTCCCTTTCTTAAACTTGCCCAGTACGCTTACATCAGCCTTGCATTCTTTACGAATCTCAACATTTTTCACAGGATCATTCATGGTTTTACAACACACTCGTCTCAGAGATCTCATTTCTACAGCATTCAGTTTACTTTCATCCTTCCTCTGCCAGTTCCATGCCTCATTGCCATACATCAGGGTGTAAATTTGTCAAAATGACAATTTATGATTAAATTCTAGATCATTGAAAATATTATTTACATGATACTGTTTCAATAATAAAATAATAATTTCTATGAAAAAACATCTGGAATAGCAGGTAAGTACGGGTGTTAATAACCTTTGTATAGGGTTCATATATTATGGTCGGGTCTACCTAGTACCTACGCTGAGTTAACTTCTTACAATATTATATTATGTGAGTACCCTTTTTAACAGTGTTGGGTGTACAATTATGGAGGACGCTCGACTAGTCATCGGACGGATCATATTTAATACTTTGCGGATAAACTGACGTACTTACTCCCTTCTCAAAGTTAATTTAAAGTACTTATTTAAATTATTTTTTCTTTTCTTTTCAAAGTACCGTTTGTACTAAAAGTAGCCACCTCTGTGATGGATTGCCCTGAATTACTTCAATTAATTCAATTAAAAGTACCTGACAGACAAACCAGACAAAACCACACACTAAACCTACCTAAATGCAACAGTGACTCGGTACAAAACACCTTTATTCACCGCGCTTCACATATTTTTAAGACTTCATACAGTGAGTTCCACTTATTCAACTCAGCCCCTTATAATTTCAAACCTAAAATCTATAAATAACATTCACACAATACATATTACTCTACACAGACTAGATCCTTTCCCTTTCCCTCCCTCCCACCACCCTAACCTCATTGGCTAACTTTGTAACTTTTTTTTTTTAATTGAATAATTTAAATACTTTAGTGAAAACCTATTATTAGTTCATTATTTGAATATATTCACCATACATAATAACCATTATAATCGGTTGGTTTTCCGAATAAAATAAAATAGAATAAAATAAATTAAGTTAATCTCAGTAAAAACGTCTGGACTGTAAATCTAAACATTGGAATATTCGTGAGGAATATTATCATTTATTTATAAAAATATATCTCGTATTTTACATAATGATATCAGTACCTGTTCTTTGATTTGATATGGAAGTACAGACTATAAAAAGTCTTATTTTTGCTGTTTGTTATGTAATTAATTAAATTCTATCACATTTACTGTGGGATGCTTCTTCTGAAGATTGTAATAAATCACCTTATCCTTAAAATAGTAACCTTTTTGTCACGTTAATGTTTATATAATATGAAGAGTCCCATGGACGGTGTAGGCGGGTTGTGGAAACCGATATGTCAAGAGTGGGATGAACGCAAGAACTGGGTACTTATTTTTGTGACTTAATTTTGTTCTACGAAGCGACACTCATTTATTGGATTTATAATATAAAAAAACTGTTTCAGCTATTTAAAAAAAATGTATTGCACATGATGAACGTATTTCAACAAACATTTTACGCTTGCGCGTAGTGAACCTATTTCAACAAACATTTTACGGTTGCGTGTAGTGAACCTATTTCAACAAACATTTTACGGTTGCGTGTAGTGAACCTATTTTAACAAACATTTTACGGTTGCGTGTAGTGAACCTATTTCAACAAACATTTTACGGTTGCGCGTAGTGAACCTATTTCAACGAACATTTTACGGTTGCGCGTAGTGAACCTATTTCAACAAACATTTAACGGTTGCGCGTAGTGAACCTATTTCAACAAACATTTTATAGTTGCGGGTGATGAATCTATTTCAATAACATGTTTTGTGAAAGGGATAAAATCCGTACAATTTAGTACTGCCGAGATTGTTCGTTCAAAACCCAAAAAATATTAGTATTAAATATTTCCAAACTAACTAACTAACCATCACACCATTTTACCGGGTAGGGGTGGGAAGAGAGGATAGACCGCCACAAATAGTGACTGTCTCAGCACTCGCTTTCGCTTCATTTGTCACGCTAATTTATTTAGAAATTTAAATCTCCGAAACTGAAGAAACTCCAATTAATAATTTTATGAATAATTCGGATATGCATTGCGCACTGACCATATAAGAGGAGAAGTAATTTTATTGGTGGTTTTTTAATGTTTATTAGAATTATTTGCACAGAAAATATATAAGACTTAAAAAAACTCAACAAAAATTTTTCTTCTCCAAAAACTCAATTTGCTTTAGTTTACTGAAATCTTTTTGTAATTTTACATGCTTGGGTATGTTTATTATTGTGTGTGTGTGTGTGTGTTAGTAATGTGGTAATATTATTAATGTGTGTGTGTATTATTAGTAGTAATGTGTGTATTATTAATGTGTGTGTGTTGACCCAATATTATTAGTAATGTGTGTATTATTATTATTATTATTAATGGTGGGTGCTTTAATTTTATATTTCAAATATGCTCTGCATAAAAAACCAATCGCCGCAACACGGACTGTGTTTAGTCTGGCCGTTGAAAAAATCTCTAACAAATAAACCAAATAAAGATAAAAAACATTAATACATCCTCTCATCTTCTGTTATTCTGACTCTTGACATGACATTTACTTAATCATCCCACGTGTCCCTCGGATATTTGAGACCTCTTCTATCAATTATTCATTATTGGTTTTTACACTTATGAGTAAAAGCTTTAAAAATAACCTGATAAATTATATAATTTTACAATGCTCCTCGGTCCAGAATAGAAGGCTTCCATTTTCACAATATCTCAGAATACTCAAAGAATCGAAAAATCAATGATAGAAAATCATTAAGTACCTTTTCCCTATTCTAGTAAGTAAATACATATTCCAATGGTCCTCTGAATGGAAAACAGCTTCTCTAACAAAAAGTCATCAGTACTCATTAATACAACCTTTTATTCCTGTCAAGCCCTGGTTTCATAAATTCACTCGAATGCCATAAAAATATATTTCCTCCATAACTCGATTGAGGCTAGGTCACACTTCTTGTCTTAGTCATCTCGCCAGATACCACATATTCAGGTCGCCTTACTGTGATCGTGGGTCAGAGATCAATGACCAATTTCCAAACTTTATGCGTGAATTGTTAAAACTTAAGATTTAACTCCCTACCAGTAGACCCTGCCTTCTAGGTCTCACCTCCCACCAAATTAACAATTTATTACCAAAACATGTGTAAAAAAATGGTCATCGGGGATTAAAAACACATACATTTCTACTCTAACTTATTTACTTCAATTTTATTTGCCTAAATATTATATCCTGTTTAAAAGTAACGAATTTTAAGAACAATCTCTACTATTAAAATCTAATTGATTAACCATATCCAAAATTGCTTAATGGGTGGAAGCCAGAAAAAAAATATTAAAAAACCATTAAGTATTGATGGTTAGGTACCAGACCTGAATAGTTAGATACCTACATTTCAGCCTCTCTCTTCTCCTTCTCCAACCCTTTCCCAATACCCCCTAGCATTTAGGACCCTTGGTTGATGTCAACGAAAAAAAATATTCGGTACGTTTTTTGTTGGCTGCCATTTAATTTCCAACTAACGACCTGTCGTTGGTCGCTGTCCGTGGTTCGCACATTTACTGGAATGCGGAGGCGGCTCGGATTGAAAACTTTATTGACATTTTTATTCTAGTTTATATATATGGACCTTGCTAGGTATGGGTGTTATGATGTTACTTCATATGTTTTAGAAACATATTATTAAAAAATATATCTCTAAAATTGACTTTGACAATCAATATGTAAGAAAGTCGTAATGGTAATTTAAAAAAAAAATATTTTTGTTATAAATCATACAATATATTATGCATTGTATTCCCAAGAGTTAAGAAACTCACTGTGGGATCACGTGCAGAACCTACAGTATAAAAATTCTCAATATTTAAGATACATAAACAACATTCACAGTACATTAACAACATTTACAGCACACAATTTACAATTCTAATAAAGACACATCACTGGTACATTATAATAAAAGTGTACAGAGACACTTGTTATAAAGAAACACATCCCTGGTACATTATATAGTTATACTTATTATAGAGACACATCACAGCATTAATCCTTAAGGTATTCTTTAAAATACTAGAGTTTAAGAATCTTACTTTGAGATCTTTGTAAATAAATCAATGAAATAAATAATACCAATAAAAGTTGACTTTGTAAATGAAACAATGAAATGATTAACGAGAAAAACATTAAATACGATTCGGCAGAGATCAATCCCTTTCACCGGAATGTTTCCCAAATAATAATAAAAGACAAACATGTGTCGGTAACGCGGTGAGAATTCTTTGCACGGATTTCCTAGTGTTACTAAGTATATTATTCAAATGGTCCTCAATAAACCTTTCCAAACAGATCTTCATGTACACCACTTTAGTAAGGTTACACTTAGCAAGCGTATTTTGCTGGCATGAGGTGAATAACAACTAAATAAAAAAAATTGGAAAACATCAGATGTAAGGTGAAATTGAGTGCTATTTACGCAGTGATATAGTAAATACGTCAGCCTGGATTTAGAATTGCGATACAAGACGTACGCGCGCTATTATTCCGGTAAAGTCGCCAGGCGCTACCAAAATGAGTATTAACGATAACGCCCTTCTATCAATTAACATAGCAAAAGAACTAATTGATGGCATTACGGACCCAGCTCTAAAAATTACTAAATAACTTTTGACAAGGAGTGTTAATATGTGAAGAAAATGAATGAATCTGCCTACCAGCAAATTGACTATACTTAAGATGCTTCGCTCATTAAAAATATTAAGTAAGAAATGAATGAATATATTTTCTATTATCGATATGCTAACGTTGGCTCACTGTATTATAATAGCAGTTCAAGTTCTTAGTACCTACTTAGTCAGGCAACGCCCGGTCGAGTTGCATTTCTTCCAATACATACAACATTATTATTATAGTACCGCTACTTTGTTACGATATTACAAATAATGATACCTACAACATAACATACTTCTTAATATATTTGTATACATACTCACATATTTTACATGACTGTCATCAAATAATGATACCTACAACATAACATACTTCTTAATATATTTGTATACGTACTCACATATTTTACATGACTGTCATCAAATAATGATACCTACAACATAACATACTTCTTAATATATTTGTATACATACTCACATATTTTACATGACTGTCATCAAATAATGATACCTACAACATAACATACTTCTTAATATATTTGTATACGTACTCACATATTTTACATGACTGTCATCAAATAATGATACCTACAACATAACATACTTCTTAATATATTTGTATACGTACTCACATATTTTACATGACTGTCATCAAATAATGATACCTACAACATAACATACTTCTTAATATATTTGTATACATACTCACATATTTTACATGACTCTCATCAAATAATGATACCTACAATATAACATACTTCTAAATATATTTGTATACATACTCACATATTTTACATGACTGTCATCAAATCATGATGAATAATATTATTACGGATGAATTAGATAACACCTATAATATAACAGAAAAATATGTAATAATGTTGAGCAATGCCACCTTGTTTTTTAAAAACTTAACAAACTCATTAATAATTATGCACTTAAACATAAGAAGCGTTTATAAAAACATGACTGAATTATTATGCACACTGAATCTTTTACGAGTAAATATTGAACTCGATTGAATAGTTTTGGCGGAGACCCATCTCAAAAATATAAATTCACACAATTTACAACAATTACCGAACTTTACATGTATTACCAAGAAAACACACATTAATAAGAAAAATGGTATAGTCATATACATTAACCAAAAACATAAAGATACTCGTATAACCTATAAATAAACATGACTCTTACGAACTGCTTGGTATTACAAATAAAAGTAAATAATCAAGTTCATCAGATTATTGCTGTGTACCGAACCCACGGATCGAAAACTCAACAATTTATAGAGAACCTCAAAAATGTGATGAATAATAACAAATGTCAAAATACTATAGTGACAGGGGACTTCAATTTAAACATATGTCAAAACTCAAATAGAATCGATAAAAATAACCTGCTTAATATGATGAATGAAATGAACTTCATTTCATCTATAAACGATTACACTAGAGTTGTACCTCGACAAAACCCACGTGTATTGATCACTTTTGGAGACAGGCTGACAAAACAACACAAATTAAACCTATCGTTTGTAAAATTAGCATAACCGATCACTATACTTGTTTTTTTAATTATCAATTAAAAACTTAAAAAATCTTTTTCCGCAACTCCAATAGAGCAGTACAATATAAACACATTAAACATGGAACTTCTAGTCCAAAAACTGAAATTAGAAAAGTGGGAGGAAACAATGAGAACCGAATATTCCGAAAAATCGTCGTTCACTTTCGAAATCACACTTCGCAAACACATAACAAATTCAACTAATCATAAAACTGTCAAACTAAAATCAAAACCTAGAAAAATAAAAATAGTTATATCAATAAGAAATAAAGAAAAGCTATATTATTAAACCCAAAAACAACGTAATGAATATAATTTAATACAATTATATAAAAAAAATATAGATCTCACAAACTTGATTAAAAAAAGAAAAGAAAATTACGTTAAGCTTATTTCATATTCATTAGATTGAGAGACATCCTATCATCCAATATGATAAAAACAATATATTATTCCCTTGCGCAATCCATTTCACAATATGGTATAATCGGTTGGGGGGAACCTTTAAAACTAACCTCTTACCTGTTGAAAATATAAAGAAATTGATTTTGAAAGTCATCCTACGAAAACCATCGATATTTCCCACTACACAACTGTTTAACTCTTTTAGAGTCCCCAGTTTAAATAAAATCTTCAAAAATAACACATTGTTATAAATTCATAAAGACCATTTCAGTTAAAAAACAAGATCACGTGGCAACTTAGAAATACCAAAATTTAAAACTAGTGCTTTCAACTCCATTACGCCTACCAAGATATACATTTTTTAATGCCCTCCCGTATAAAATCAAAACAGAAAAATCACAAATGAAAAAAATATTAGATAAGTCAGTCATTTAAAATTTTATTTAATTTTTAATTTTTATAAAACCCTTAATTTTAAATAATGTATGTAAATTAAAAAAAAAGGCAACGTATCCTCTATAAATATTCGATCAGGTTTGCATTTCTAGTTTCACGTACTTTTAGTCTTTCACAAATATTATGTATATTACATTCTTGGTGTACTTTTATTTATATTACTTTTACTTATTCACTCATGTCGCTAGATGGCGGTTCTCCGAAACTCAAACACGAGAAATCTTTCTTTATTGAGTTGGGCATTTTTTGTTAAATAAATTAATACTTTTTTGTTATTAACTATTATATCTGTACTATTAAATATTCCATATGTATACATATTAATTAAAAAAATATATATATATATTGTTGTTGTATTTCATGAGGGCTATATATTTTGTATAAACACCTACTGTGATGTGTTTTGCACCTGTGTGACTATTGTAACTAAATATGTAAAAGCTCATGGAGGGCATACTTAATACAATAAATAAATAAATATTTCCTGGCTTCCTCAGTATCGGAGGTGACCTCTAAATGGTTAAAACTGTACGAATGACTGCTAATTCACCATATGAGCTCCGCAATAGCTCCAGTGGATTTGCCTCCCAAACTGCATGCTGCATTCATGGTTAAGAACCATTGTTTGCCTTCCACCCTACCGCATAACGCAGGTACACGGTGATTTCCCAGAGAATGGTTGTCAGTCTGCCGGACGTGATGCCGACTATTGCCTCACCAGACAACGTTTTTTTCGACCTTCTGGATCACCTGGACCTGTCTACCGCTCATCACTACGGCACGACATGCTGGAGCTATCTTCGCATCAGAGTTGGGCGTGGAACATCATTATTCATCTAAACCACACGAACAAGAAAAACCTTTGCATTTTTAATTTATTTAAGGTACCACACAAGAGTCCCAATTACACCTAACCGTCCGGAGCCCGTGATACTATGGCATTCCCGACCAGGATATGCTGTGAGGTTGAAAGTAATGCGAAAGGTACGGAGATGAAAGAGAGGTAGATGGAAAAATTCCCGGCTATTCAGATCTGTGTCACCAAATACGTCTAAAGCCATTTCAAGAACTTTTCGATTCTAAATGTCGATCTCTGTCACCAGGACGATACTGAAAGTATCTACCATTTGATGTATGTACCAATTTATATATTATCGATCCAATTTAGAATCAATAATTTAGACCAGTAATTCCCAAAGTGGTCTTTATTGACCCCCAGGGGTCGATTCCGACCTGCACGTCAATGAAAAAAAAATGGGGGTGCATGAGACGTAAATGGATTCCATTTAGGCAGGCCCTCACCAAAATCTTGGCTTCCCGCAAATGTAATAATCCACCTCACAGATAGTACCTATGTAATAACATATGTAATAGTCTCTTAAAATAGACATAAATTCCATTATTATATGTATATGATAAATTTGTGTAAGTACATAATGCTATTCGCTTTGTGATAGCAGAACGTGTAAATTGTATATTTGCCACCAGTAGCAACTAGTAACGACGCGTGCGTACATAAGCGCAATAACAACGCTTGTCCAGACTTGTACCAGTGCTTTGCATGAATGGCGCAGGCTTGAACCAATCGTACTGGCATAAAGTTGTTTAATTCATTCATTATAAATACAAATATCAGAGACAAACATTGTTCATTTGTTTTCCGAATTTGAAAGATTTTTTTTTTTTTAATATTTTCAAAAGTATAATTACATAACCATGGAGTGTATCGTAGCTATATGTATGCTATGATAGTTATTCTTGAAATACAACATATTAAGATGTCAAACATCAAACATGAAGATATAACGGGACTTTTGACACTTTGATTTAATTATTTATTTAAAATCTTGACAAGGTAAACCAATGTCATCTTGTTTGAGAGTTCTGGAGAAAAGTAAGTAATGTTTTTTTTATAGAATTTTTCGTTTGTAGTTTTTTTTTTTTTTTTTTTTTATATGAATACCTCACAAGAGTCCCAACTGCTCCCAACCGTCTGGAGCCAGTGAGACTATGGCATTCCCAATTGGGGAATGTTGTGAGGCTGAAGGTATTGGGAGGGGAAGGAGAAGGGGAAGAGGAAGGTGGGGAATACCTGGCTATTCAGATCTGGTCACCAAACACGGCTAAAAGCCATTTCAAGCAACGTTTCAATTCTGAATGGTGGTCTTTCACCAGGGCGATACTGAGAGTATCTTCCACTCTGGAACGTGCGCAAATATACTATATATTATTTTTAAATGAATTAATTGTGAAACAACACAAATTAATTAATTAAAAATTACTTGCGCACGCCGGGATTTGAACCCGCGACCTTCGGATTCGTAGTCGAGAGCCTTACCCCTCGACCATGGAGGCCGTCAAGTTCCTCCGATAGCATAAATCCGATTATATTTTTTACATTGTGTCTTATATTATGTAAAAGCCTTTACAGGCGTATATATAAATAAGTAAATACTCGAGTCGGGCCATGTCAAGAGTCAGAATAATAGAAGAGTATGAATTAGGCGAAGTATGAATATGAAACAAGCAAGGAGTATGTGCCAAGATGGAGTTGTATGGCGGTATATCCTCTCTGCCTACCACTGCAGGGAAACGGTGTGATGTTTAGTTAGTTAGTTTACATGGGTATTCGTTAATGGTGTTCTTTCTATCTTTAAAGACATGGTCCTATGGTAGGTACATACATTATTAGTCTCTTCTAAATCTATACAAAATATTTATGCAGATTATAATATGGTTTTACACCTGGAAACAATTTTGATTGCTATGTCTTAACATATTTAAATAGCTTAATTTTTGTCCTAAGATAAATGCTACTAAAGATGGCTGAAGCAAAAAAAATGTAGGCAGTACAGCGTTGATTATTTAAAGTTTGGCTTCATCCCATCAATGTTGGACAAACACCTGCCCATGTGCCTTTTATGAAACAATGTATTAAACAATGATGCAATGAAACCATCCAAGCTGGAGGATCATCTGAGAAGATTAAGAAGAGACCCACGTTGGATTATATGTTCGCTTAGACTTCCAAAAGAGACGATGATGGTTTGCGGGCATCTTACAATATCTCGCTACTAATACCAAAATCAGGAAAGCCGCATTCTATCGGGGAACAGCTTATTTTGCCAGTCATTAAAGAGGTCTTAAAAACTGTTCTACACAAACCTGCTTATGATATACTCAAAATAATTCTTTTGAGGAACAAGACAGTTCAAATACGTATTTTTGAAGTCAGTTATGATGTTGAAAGCCTCGTTTGTAATTATCTGCACACATTCTATTTCTCCATTCAACTGGACGAGTCAACTTTACCTGGTAATGAAGCACTACTATTGGCATATGTTTGTTTTGTTATGGACCAATAAATTTATGAACAACTCCTCTTCGAGAGGACTTTGACTACAGATACAAAAGGCGAATCAATATTTAATATTTTGAGAGATTTTTTCATGTAAAAGGCGATCCCTTTATCAAATATAATATCAGCGGCAGCAGATGGAGCCCTTGCCATCTTTGGGTGCTATCGTGGTTTTATAAGCAATTTAAACAAAATGTACCCGGGGTGTTTGCAATTCACTGCGTTATCCATCGACATCATTTAGTTGCGAAAAATCTTAGTGACAGATTACATCAATCTCTTCAAATCGTCGTAAACGCAGTAAACAAAATTCGGAACAACGCGTTGAATGCTAGATTATTTGCGCAGTTGTTTGAAGAAAATTACGAGAACTTTCATCAATTACTCCATCACACTAAAGTATGCTGGCTGTCAAAGGGCTTATGTTTGACAAGATTTTTTTCCACTTTTTGAGACTGTTTTAGAGTTTTTGAATGACAAAAATCCCATTTTAAAAGAAAAAATAATCAAATTCAAAACAAACATCGCTTATTTAACAAATAAGTTTGCTAAATTTAATGAGGTTAACGTTCATTTACAAGGTGACAGTCTAAATTTTATAAAAACAAAGTCCATAATTGCAGCTTTTCTTACCAGAATGTAACTAATGAAGCAAAACAATTTAGCAATTTGGCGCAGACAGTTAGGATGAAGACGTTTCAGCTTACGTTCAACATTTAAATGCCCTTCACACAGACTTCGATATTAGTTTTGAAGAAGTATTGACCATGGAAATTCCACCGTGGATTATCAATCCATACTGTGACATTGAAGAAAACGGATATCATGTTACTAGAAGAACTGATCGGAATAATAACGAAGGTCACTAACGAAGAACTTGAGGTACAATTTGGAAACAGATATCAGCAATTATGGCTTCAGAGAGATATATACCTGTTACATATCCTGCAGTATGGACTATCGCGAGAACTTTTTTGGTAGCTTTTCCATCGTCATACCTTTTGAAAGGGGGTTTCAACACGGTTGTCGCCTTACAAAAAAGAAACAGATTGGAAATCACTCACCAAGGAGATTTAGGTTAAACCTCACTAAATTAAAGCCGAATATTGAAATTTTGATATCAAAGCACCGCGTTCATCTCTCCCATTAAAAGTTTTGATTGTTTTTCTATGTAAAAATGTTAGATTTGCATTTTGTTTCGCTTTAATTTATAAATGTATAACTATAAAACCTAACATTATTTTATTTTAAGGATTTCCATTCTACAGTAAACCCTATCAAAGTTAGTAACTGTGTGTCTGGTTCAAAAACAAATTTATAATTGATAAATTTGTAAAAAAATCAATATTAGGAAAGCAGGGGGTCTATACAAAATAGAAAAAATCGGCAAGTGGTCTACGGGACAAAAAAGTTTGGGAGTCTCTGGTTTAGACAATCTACTTTATGTATCAAATGTTGTGAAATCTTCCATACTTCCATACTTCTTACATTCCTGACTTTTAAAAAATAACCTGTTTCATGACTGATTAATGTTTGAATTGGCATCGCGTCTGGGTCACACCTAAGCGTCATGAGTTCGATGCCTCGATTGGCTAAGTCCTATATCATAACAAAAGCAACGTCTTCCACTTACTGTGATGGTAGTATGAGATTGTCGAATATTGTCAGGTTTTTCGTAACCTGTAAATGTTTATCTCTCTCAAAAAGAAATAAAATAATAATAATCATTAACAAATTGTCAATAATACGCCTTCACTTATATGGTTTGTGTCCATCCCTATTCCCTAGCTAAGAATATCATGCTACATTTGAAACACATGAGATTAGCCTGTAATGATGCAGCTGGCCGGTCGTGGAAGATCAATGCTGCTGGGGAATTTTCCATCAGTACCCACCGCTGTGTGAGTATCCTTTCCAGTTTCTGTGTTCATAATGAATATAGATTCGTATGCCCTTCATCACACTATTAGCACACATCCCTTGTATGTTGTGTACCCACTGGGTACCGTAGGCCCCGCCAATTCTAGAATTTATACCGTGAGGGCGTACAATAATGGAACGCAGAAGTACAATCACAAAAATAAGCATTCAAATTTCTCTATGACCAAATTCTCACGATATTAAAGTGTTGGGTTTTGTAAAGTAACCTTTTGTATTTATGAGAACAAATATTCTTTAATTGTATAGCTTCTTAATATCTGCTGTATTTACGCTATTTTCCTCTTTCTTACATTGTCTATTTAACAAATATGATGGTTTCGTTAATTGTGCATCTACTTGATAGCTGCGGGTATCTTTAAAATTATTCAAGTGCTACTATTAAGTCTATCCTCACTGTGACAATACTGAACAGCTTTTTTTTACTTCTCAATTTGTTTAATGCTTGTTGATATTTGGATATTTTTAAAATAATATTTTAATAGATATTATATAATGGAACTCCAGTTTCTCTATAACAAAACGGTTTCATATTTTGTTTTAAATATTTTATCCAACATGTCTACATTGATCACAACATGCATACACCTAAATTGTTCTAATTTTATGCTACATTTGGATGATGATTGCTATTTATTGTCGTATTATATAATATTGTTGAACAAAACTTCAGCTGATAAGCTACTTGCAGTGGCTTAGCGGGTATAAGTTCCCATTGTATGTTATTAATATTATGTAATAAAATTTTTAAAAAAAAAACTTAATAACAGAAGTTTAGAAGAAAAGTGAAAATGTCAAATTTGAGAATGATCATGAAATTTAACATATCTGTTCAGTAAGTATACAATTTAATAGAATTTGAAAAGGTATTTTTCTTTGTATGAGACCGGATTATGCACGTTAAAGTGTTGCCCGACCTTCAACAAAAAGTGTTTTAGCTTAAAAAATACAACATTTTACTTGGATTTTCCTTGAAATCGTTCTCCCGGGAGAAGACGAACTTTGGGCAATTCTCAATATTTTTGAATCGGAATAATCAATCAAGGGGAATTTTCTCGGAGCCGAGAGTGAGCGAGACGGAGCGATGTGTCGTGGATCGGGGGAGATAGAGACACCGAGTTGAACTTCTCATGTTAAAAAAGTTAGAAAATTGGTTCATCCGTCATATAAGATTGACTTCCATAATCAATGATAGTGATGTATTGAGCTAACGGCATAATATTCGTAGATGGTGCAAGTGATGGTGCTACGGGCCCTTTCGCTATTATATAAGCCTTCATTTATTATTATCCGAAATGACGCAATCTTTTCTACTCCTAATTTTTTGACTTTACCGATTTCAGACTGGTTCAAATTATTCTTAAAATTTGGTATATATAAAAAACATTTGGCATGAGGGGTGGGAAGCCACGTGTGAATATAAAATCATTAATCATTATAGCTATATCCCGATTTTACCTACCGTAACGTATACATTTTTTTGTTTCTGTTAATATTATAATTTTACATGCCTATCTGGTTTTAAAAACAATTGAAAATGAGTTACATTCTGATTTTAACGAGGTGATTTTATAACACGTTTATATAAACACTGCTGAAACCGCTCAGGTTAACAAAATTGTAATAAGTAAACAGTAATAGTAATAAGTTTTTTATTTGTTTTATTATAATATACTAGTTTTAATATCGTTTTAATAAAATAGTGTAATATAATCCACGACGAATTGTCAGTTTAAAAAATATTAATATTAAAAAATTCATCACTTTGACATTCCCTCGAGTCCTTTTTGTTTTTCCTCACATGTTTTTATAAAATCATTGATACAATATTTCTTAAGAATCACATTTTAAAAATGTGTAAAATTTTATCTTTACAAGCCAAATAATACAGAAATGGCTATGTAGGTAGGTACCGAACATAAAAAGAAAGTCGTTGTACGAATATCTGCGGACACTTTTTTTAAATTGTGAGAAAATTATTGACATTTGCCATTTTAGTTATTTGACTTTTTTTGTTGTTGTTATGTTATTGGCTTTCGCCCATTAAGAGCGATCTCGGCCATGTATAATCAGTTAGATTTTAATTGAACAGATTATACATGGCCGATGTATATTACAAGATATAATATTTGGGCAAATAAAATTGAAGCAGATAATTTAAATAAGTTAAACAAATGTAAATGTAAATTTATGAGTTTTAATCGTTATTTGACTATTTGGCTGGCGTGGACAAGTACATTACAAGCTTAATAAATTCTATGTACTTTTATACAATAAAAGAATAGGAGAAAGGATACGTTTTAATGATTTGTACATTGGACATATACCAACTCACTTACTGCAGTACTTCCTAGGTAAAGCGGAATCTCTCGATCCGGTTCGTAAGGACATTTGAATTGTAATCTTAGTGAAGTTCACCAATATTTATTTATATATAGAATATTCCCGACTAGCTCTATCTCAGGGCATATAGACGTATGTTAAGATACACATATATATAAATCGTGTTCTCAGTTCGTTGATGGACAATTTGAGAAATCACCGCTTCTCGTAGATGTAAATAAAAACACAACATATAAGTATATGGAGGAATACGAACTAACTAACTAACAAAATAACTAACCATCACGCCGTTTCCCCGCAGGGGTAGGCAGAGAGGACGGACCGCCAAACAACTCGATCTTGGCAAACACTTCTTGCTTCATTCACATTCATACAACGCCTCATACATTCTCTTCTGTTATTCCGACTTCTGACATGGCCCGACTCGAGTATTTGATTCACTTGATCGTGCCATGTCTTCCTCGGGCGTCCCCGGCTTCTTCTTCCATTCACATTCGCGTCATATATTCTCCTTACACTCCTTTTTTCGTTCATTCGCTCTACATGCCCAAACCATCTAAGCGTCCCTTTCTTAATCTTGCTCACTACGCTTACATCAGCCTTGCATTCTTTACGAATCTCACCATTTTTCACTCGATCATACATGGTTTTACCACACATTCGTCTCAGAGATCTCATTTCTACAGCATTCAGTCTACTTTCATCCTTCCTCTGCCAGTTCCATGCCTCACTGCCATACATCAAGGTTGGTATCGGCACTCCATTGTGGACTGCTAGCTTCGCTTCCTTGGACAACTTTTTGTTTGCGCCAACCGCGTTCAGTCCTCTGTTAATGGAGTTTCCTGCATTCACCCTTCTTTCAATATCCCTATCAGTCTTTCCATCTCTCGTAAACATACTTCCCAAATACACAAACTCATCGACCTGCTCCAAGTATTCATCATTCACAACTATATTGCATACTGTTTTCGTACTCTCTCTCTTTCAAACACCATTACTTTGGACTTATTTACATTCATCATTAGCTCATTCTTCATACATACTTCGTTCATCCTAGATACGAGGGACTGTAGATCTTCCATACTGTTAGCAATCAGAACCGCATCATCAGCATATAACAGACAACATACTTGCAGACTACTCATTTTCGCGCCCAGGCCAATAAAAACAATTATCTTTTAAATAATACCTTGCATATATTTGGGATAGCTTGATTCTAATAAAAGGAAAAAGGAAAAGCTTTAACCTTTCTGTGGACGCCTTTAGATCTGTAAGGGTAGAATGAAAATATTGACTGTATTTAGATTATTTCTGTTTTAGCAAAAAGGAAGGGAAATAAATAAGTAAAATCTGGAACGATACTGGTTTGTAAAGCTCAGGATCGGGCGACTGGGTGGCTCGGCTCTCGTAACTCAAGTCAGCCTGCAATCTCCCTCCAAAGCCGCCTGGTGGCTTCTTCTTGTTTCCGTTTCCAAAAACGAGTGGCTAGAATTCGATAAGGCTTCGACCAATCGTATGAAAGACTAGTGCTTGTTCATGAATAATCCCGGGGTGGTTTGTCAACCTTGTTTTTAATAATTCCGAGGTAGTTTGTCGACTTTAGTTGTTAGGGACTTGCTTCATAACAGTATAGGTATTCTGTCTTGACAAAAAATTGAAGCACAGCTGCGCCATAGATTTATTAATATCCTTGAACACGTCGTTAATAGGCATTTAACGTAATTCATTCGCGCTTTCTTCAAACCCAACATCAATTAATACTGTTATTTTTATCGTAAAAAGCATTAACTATGTGGCTTGCCATAATTATAATATAAACGCATACATTTCTTTAGAACCACTTCAATTTACATAATAATCGACCGGTTTCGGAGGTATACTTACTTCGTCAAGACTATATTAAGACTAAGCTAAGATATAAAATATTGAAAGACATACATTAATACTTAACAGTTGTAATGGGATCATTATATTAAATTGAAGTGGTTCAAAACAAGTTTTTGCTTTCATGTTATAACTATTATTTATTTATCGAATACAGAAAAATGTATTACAGTAAGAACAGTTTGACTGTCCAACTGGGAAGTTCCCGTTTTAGGACAGTCAAATTGACAAGCTTAATTCATATTACATAACATAAATGAAAAAAAAAAAGATATTGTACTACAACAGAAAATAAAGTATATACTCGTGTTGCGCCGTGTTCATGCTAAAGTCACCCCAGGGGCTCCCTTTATATATTACATAACAAATTACATGAATGTATGAAGTTAGATAGGTATGGGTTATTACTGTGTAAATAATGTATTTAATATTTAGTATCAAATAGCGGAATATTCTCCAAAGATGGTGTTTGTTATTAAACAAGGTTGAGAAATAATATGAGAGCGTCGAACCGGTATCCACTGATATGCTCGGTACATACATAACTTAATTTTCGAATTGAGACCAAAATACCGATCCAAACTGAATGATATATTTTTTTTAATTAAATGTTTAGAAAATATCTAGTTCGGATGAGAAGTATTTTATTTATTTTTGTTTTATAAGAGGTGTATTTTTCAATTTGGTCGTTTACGGCATTTTTAATTCAAAAACTTCTCTGAAATTTATTATGTAAAACAAGCTCTACTATTCTGTCCAAGTTAAAGTTCGTTGAGGAAGCGCCAGTCTGCATTTGAATTGAAGAATTGCGCTTTTTCTCCTTTGGTATTGACAAAGTAAGTCTCCGTTTTCGTAAGTTGTTGCACTTGGAGCTGAGGTTGTTTACCGGCTGGGAGAATCGCGAGCATTCTAAAATCAATTCCGCTATAAATCCTTCAACTCGGAAGCTCGCTAAGATTATTTATAAATACCTTCTCACGAAGAGGAAGTTGTCGCTATCTAATATAAGATCTCAAATGAGATTGTTAAACAAAGAAATGGTGAAAATGGGAAATCCCTGGAAGAAAAAACATCACATAATCGGATTCATTTCTCAGTAAGAAATAATGTATCCGAGAAACCTAGCGAAATTTATCGTAGCTATATTTTTTACTTAAGTCCAGTAAGTGTTTGAGGAGAGAGAGAGTAGAAAGAGTTTCTCTGACATCAACTCCATTAGATCACACGTACCCGTCTACCCGCCTACCTATCTACCCGCCTACCTATCTACCCGACTACCTAACTACCACCTACATAAGTCGCTACTTGCTACCGACAAATCTCCAGCGAGAAAAAATGTGTACTTGCGCCGCCCGAAGGGATGTGGCGGGCTTTTTCTACTAACATTTCTTACGTCAAGATCCCTAGCGTGTTCCAACACCCTACCAGTACTAACATTAGCTAGTATTATATGCCTAGCGTTATTTGGATTCCGCTAGATGATGTTGAAACAGACATTCTCGACGGAATTGCGAACATTAGCAATTTAAACAACCACAATTTCTTTTCCAATCATAATAGTATAAATAAATTATTACAGCGGGAGTCTTATTTGAATGTATTATTTAATCACGTATATACGTTACAGTTTTGGGTTAGTTTTAGGAATTTTTGCTAATTAGAATAACTCAAATCAGCGGTAGGTTTGGTTGGTTAAAGTACGTACTCGTGAGTAGACATTACTTTAGGAATACTAAGGAGAAATTTTCGGAAACAAGATATAAAAAGAAATTCTTAGGTACCATGTCATATCGATCGGGAGTTCACCGTCTACTAAAAGGTTATCTATCAGCAGAGACTTAATCATTTCGAATTTGAGAGCCTTCATAAAAGAAGAATATTAATTGTTTTTACCGTTTTAAAAAATTGTTAATAATCTATTTGATAAGAACTTAGTGAGTAATACCACACTATACGCCATTCAACAGTAACGACTTCGCCATCAGCAGAACAGGGAAACGTTTCATCACAAATCCTCTCAAATCCTGGGAGAGAAAATAATAATACAGTAAAAACACGTTTATAACGGCAAGCTAACTCCAAGAGCCGACAACTGGGCATAGGATGTTGGAATTTCCGTTTTCTCAATAATGAGTTAGATGAGGTAGGGGAGGTTTTCAACGAACAGAATCTGTATATCCAGGCCATAACTGAAATTTGGCATGAAAACGGTGACTCTTTTTTAATAAAGAGACTCCGTGCTTTAGGATACGTGGTGCTAGAGGAAGCCCAACCTAAATCAACAATTTCTCGGAATGACAACATCTCTAGCCTAAATCACGGAGGTATCGTGATTATAGCTCGCCAAGGCTTGCGTTTGATAAAGATGTTTATTGGTGCGTACCTAACTATTGAATATTTGGGATGGAGAGTTTCTTCTGCAGGGGCGTCATTCATTTTATGTACCCTATAGAACTGTCTTGTTTTCCTGGGCGGGTTGTAGGACTTTCCGACACTATATTCATAACTGGCGATATCAATATCCATCTAGAGCACCTGCAGTCACCCAACACTGTTAAATTTACTGACCTCTTAGAGTGCTTCGGAAGCCGTCAATGGGTCAGCGACCCAACTCACGATGCAGGTGGGACTTTATATTTTTTTGTTTCAGAGTCAAGCGGCCCGTCCCTGGTAGCAGAAAGTGTGAATGTAGGGTTATCAGATCACCGGCTAATTCGCACTGAGATCGATTTTAACCCACCAAAAATCCTTTACGTAACTATCACATCAAGAGCATGGCGTAGTTTTAACTTTGACGACTTCCTCATAGATCTAAAGGCCTCCACGCTTTGCACACAAAGCGCTTGGAAAACAGAATCCTCAACCTAACTGGCAGGTGATTACAATACCGTACTCTCGACTCTTTTAAATAAATATGCTCTAACTTCTACAAGAACTCGGCGAGTTCGAAAATGTAACGACTGGTTTGATGAAGAATGTCGAAATCAGAAGAGAGTAATGCGGAAATTGGAGAGATCCTACAGACGGTCAGAGGGTTACCTTACGAAACGATTGGATATAGGGTCAAAAAGAGTACACAATCTTAATTCGTTCAAAAAGGTCTGAATATTGGACAAATAGGATAGACTCAGAACGTATAAATCCGCGTCGTCTTTGGAACTCGGTTAAGATATTTTTGGCCGATGTTCGTGGACAAAGTACAATTGACATCGCTCCGGATGTTTTCCGAGTTTTTTCTCGAAAAAATTGAGTCCATACGCGCCCTAACAATCGCCGCCCCACCCCCATCTTTTACAAAAAACAATAGCGGAACCTTATCTGCCTTCAAATCTACATCCCTCGAAGAAGTAAGGAAGTTAATAGTCGCTTCACCAAACAAACAGTGTGCACTCGATCCTATACCAACATGGTTACTAAAGAAGTGTTGCAATAAAATAGTTCCCTTTCTAGTTCAACTCTTTAATAAGTCATTTAACATTGGTGATTTCCCAAGATCACTGAAGTTAGCAGTCGTAACTCCATTATTAAAAAAAACCGCAATTGGACGCTAAAGATCTTTCAAATTACTGACCGTTTCAAATCTTCAATTTATATCTAAAATCTTAGAAAAAATTACTGCTTCACATATAATAAGTCACTTAAATTCAAGTAAATTGGTAAGTAAATATCAATCTGCATACAGAAGGTTCCACTCAACGGAAACTGGATTACTACGCGTTTTGTCGGACATAACTCTTGCCATCGAGTCGGGTAAGCTGGCACTTCTTTCAGTCTTAGACATGAGTGTCGCTTTTGATACGATTGACCACGATTTTCTTAGCACACGTTTAGAAAAATCCTTTGGTTTCAACTGTGGCGTTAAGAATTGGCTGACATCGTATTTAACCAATCGTTTACAAGCAGTGAAGGTGGGGAAAAACCAATCAAAATATGCAACCCTCTCATCTTGAGTACCCCAGGGGTCCGTTCTGGGCCCACTGCTTTTCATCCTTTTCACAAATGTTGTAGCTAAAATAATCGAATCGTTTGGTCTTCAATCACACTGCTATACTGACGACCAGCAAGTTTATTTTTACTGCTTACCAGAAGAAATAGACAGACTAAAAACTCGCATAGCTGAGTGTCTAGAAGCAATTACTCGCTGGATGACCTCAAACAGGTTGAAGTTGAATCCATCAAAGACTGAGTTTCTCTGGATCGCCACAAGCAGACGTCAGCATATCATTGATAACTCCCCAATAAATATTTCAGGAAGTGACATTACTCCAAAGACGTGTGTTAAATTACTCGGTGTCAATCTGGATGCTGACTTCTCCCTTAAAAGTCAAGTAAACAGAACCGTTAGTACAGGGTTCTTTCAATTGAGGCAAATCAAAGCAGTACGGAGAAACCTGCCAACAGAGGCAACTGAACTGCATGTCAATTCGTACGTTATGTCACGTCTAGATTACTGCAACGGAATATATGCGAGTCTCTTCAAATACCAAATTAACAAATTGCAATCAGTATTCAACGTTGTAGCAAGACTTATCACCGGCGTATCTAAATATTCTCACATTTCAGAGCATCTAAAAAATCTTCACTGGCTCAAATGTCCTGAAAGAATACAGTTCAAGCTCTGCTGGATGGTATTTAAGTCACTTAACTTAACTTATTTATCAAAACTGTGTATTCCTGAAAATACCAATTCACGGCAGTCCACCCTTAGGTCAGCAGCGTCATCAGCTATCGGGAGGTTGAAGAAACCAAAGCGCACAAATAATACTAAGTTTGGTGATCGTGCTTTCGCAGTATCAGGACCTAAAGCCCAGAATGAACTGCCGCATGACTTAGGAATTATCAAAGACTCGACAAAATTCAGAACTAAACTTAAAACTCACCTTTTTGAAAAAATTGCTTAGTTAGGCCAGCCGGTTAGTTTTTACCTAAAGTCATTAAATAGAAAAAGTATAAAAATTCACGCATCGGTGCACAGATGCGTCCACAGCCCGCAATACTGTAAATAACTAAAAATGTAACACGAGCAATGAGCATAAATATCGATATATATTATAGATATACACGAACCGAGTTTCAGTGAGATCGGTAAATAAACATTGTTATTTGTAACTACATAATCCATAAACTTTATTGCGTACACCAAACATGCTGTAAACATATTAATTAGAGATATTTAGTTCGATTATATATATATATACATGATATATTATGCATGATGCCATTAAGTAAATATTTTGTTTGTGTTTCTAATTAATAGAAAAAAAATTACATGATACACTCCTGGAGAGATTTTTAAAATAATTCTTTATTACTGACGCTGGATTAATCTGTATTAAAGAAAAGCATACTTGAGTTCGAGTTAAAACAGCTCTAAGTAATGTACGTCAGACAATGATTTAGGTACGAGAACGTAAAAAAAAACTCAGAATTCTATTTAATATTCCTAATAATTCCCACTGCTGACGTATATGCGAATATAGTTCAGAAACAGGTGTAAGTATTTGAGATCACGTTGGCCAAATTGGAAAACAAGCGTTCCGGGTGGGTTTTTCTCAATTCTTTGTAACTTTGTCGAAGGGGGAACTTTTAGAAGGTTTCGCGGTGAAACTCTTTAAGGCGCTTTCGCTACCTCAGCCGACTCCGTACTCCGCTCTCCGCTCAGCCGTATCCGTGGCAGCTTTTAACACCAGGCTTTTAAAAAATATATTTATCATGTTACATACGTAACTCTAGCGCCCTCATTTCAGGTCTACCGGCATCACAAATCAAATTGGATATTATTCAGAGTTACTCAAAAGTTTGTATGTCCCCTTTTCACCACCTTCCTCTCTCCCTTCTCCTTCCCCTCCCCAATACCTCCAGCCTCACAACATTCCCTAATTGGGAATGCCATAGTCTCACTGGCTCCAGACGGTTGGGAGCAGTTTGGGACTCTTGTGTGGTATTCATATAAAAATAAAAAAATGTCCATTCATATAATAGAAGATAGGTATGTATGAACATATTTCATCGCGTTCTTTAAAGGGTGACCCAACAGTTGATCTCTCCGACAGTTGATCCCTCCGACAGTTGATCCCTCCGACAGTTGATCCCTCCGACAGTTGATCCCTCCGACAGTTGATCCTTTCGACAGGTGATCCTTTCTTATGATTCAATTTTCTTGGGGTAGGTTCAACTTTTCCATGTTTATTAACTACACGCCACTACTCATTGAATACTCAAGACGTCTGCAGATATAAGTATATCGACTTTTATTATACTGCCGCATACCCTCCATGCATACTTGACAAATGAGGACATACAGCAGAAATAATCAATAATGCGGTTGAAAGATTACGGCCCGTGATATCACACTAACTTTGGGCGGTTGGAATATTACGGCCCGTGATAACACACTAACTTTGGGCGGTTGGAATATTACGGCCCGTGATAACACACTAACTTTGGGCGGTTGGAATATTACGGCCCGTGATATCACACTAGCTTTGGGCGGTTGGAATATTACGGCCCGTGATAACACACTAACTTTGGGCGGTTGGAATATTACGGCCCGTGATAACACACTAACTTTGGGCGGTTGGAATATTACGGCCCGTGATATCACACTAACTTTGGGCGGTTGGAATATTACGGCCCGTTATAACACACTAAGTTTGGGCGGTTGGAATATTACTGCCGTGATATCACACTAACTTTGGGCGTTTGGAATATTACGCCCGTGATATCACAATAACGTGTATCATTATTATAATTGACGGGTTTGCCCATTCTGAATTCCGTTTGCACTGAAATTGTGTTTAATTATGTATTGATATATGATTCAACACTTTTCACATGAATACTTTGTTCCCGTAATTAAATACTGCCTGAAAATACGTTCAATATCTCCCCGTAATACCTGCAAATGTCCACCCACGGGATCAAGACCATTTACAATAAACAGTTCAAAGTATAATGAATAATTCATCCCATATTAAAATCAGCGATTATTTCAAGCATTTTTCCCGCCCACTAAAAATAATACCCAAAAGAATAAAAACATGAAAATAACAAAAGCGGTGAGATTTTTTTTATCCCGGCCTTAAGCAGCGTAATGGTCAGTAAGTAACTTATCCAACAATAAGTTAGGAAATTACATGAAACGGATTTCTCCCCCCTCTGGACATAAAGAACCGGATACGACTGTTTCATTTCCGTCGATTTTAGACAGATTTATTTTGGGATGAAAAATAAACGATCATCGGAATAATGTATAATCAATATGATAGCAAATCGTGGAAATGGATGATCTCCTGGTATTTCATTCGTGATCTAAATTAATTTAAAAACAGTTCTTATGCTTTCTTCAGTAAGTGGATAATTACTTTGTATTGTCATTATTAATAAAATAATAAATACGAATTATTTTGTGTACACCACTGTTTAAAATATAAATACCAACATGTTTAGAAAGCGAAGCTTCGCTCGTCAGGCTACACGGATATATATATATTTTTTTTTTTTTTTATTCCTGAAGATGATAGCATTGGTATCGAAACATGTACAAATATTTATATATTTTAAGTAAAGTGGTATATACAAAGTGTATTTTCGATTTATATAATTAATAATGATGCCACAAAGCTACCAAGCATTTGAAGAAATTATATATATATATATATGTGTTTATTTTTCGTGATCGAGTGATTAACTTAACAAAACATAGCTTTAAAAAAGCACAAATTAATATTTTATCTGAAGGCTTAAAACATAACCTGATTACCGAAAATTTACAAAAATTGGTGCTAATATTAGTAAACAAGAATCTGTGAAACATAGGATTCCACAGGGAATAGTTATCGGTCCTTTATTGTACCTCGTTTATATTAATGATCTATTTAACATTAACATTCCGAGAAAACTTTTTTCATACGCTAATGATACTGCAATCATGATACATAGTACATTTTGGAACGTTATAACTAAAATGCCAATAACCTCTATTATCAAGGAATGGCTAGATAAGAAACTATTTACATTCATTTATATAGTACCAAAAATACAGCATCTCTAACTAACCTAAGCATAAAATTCCACAGCAATACTTGCCACCCTGTTTCATGCCATAATTTTATTAAATAAGTTGAGGGGATATCATTAATTATTTATGAATTATTATAGATAGCCAATTCAAATGTACAAATCACGTAGAAAATCTTTCAGCAAATTAGGATATTTAACTTACATTTTTAAACGTTTAAACAACATGGGTGATTTCAAAATAATGACATTGGTACATAATGCAATAAGTATATAGTAAAGAGAATAAGGAAATTTATATACAAATTCGTTAGGCTAAGAAATATTTTAAACGAAAAAACAATCAACAATGTGTACTATCTACGGCATTATTGATTGAAGAGGATCTTATAAAAATAATCCAGATTCAATAAACGTTTCTCAAACAATCATAAAAGTAATAGCTGAAAAAATTCCACCATCCAAAAACGAATATAATGAATAAACGAATAGAGAAATCACGTTCCCACTACTTCCCCTACCAAACGTAACAGATGTATTTAAGTAAATTTCCGTTATAAACATATGTAAATAGAAAACTTTAAAAGAAAATCTCGAATATTACAAATTTAAGAGAAATGGAAATCATTTTATAATACTTAACTTAAATGCAAAATCATTATATTTATCTGGCCATAAAAACAAACAATAACTTCCCCATTAAAATGCTTTAATACATTAATGACTAATCAGAAAAATAAGTAAAAATTAAACTCTTGTTTAAATAAAACTTTACGTAAATAGAAGCAACTAAATATTATGACATCATTGAAGAAAATAATATTGACATAACCTAAATGAAAGATGAAACCGGACAAAAGGATAGAAACTAAAAAGATTTTAGTCGCATCTGGGACTGAAATCTTTTTAGTTTATTTTTTTAAATCTATCTACTTATGGAAAAAACTTAATTATCTCTAAATCTAATAAAGATAACTTTGTAAGTATTTTGGATAAAAGTGTTTATGTTAAAAAGAATATGTCTTTTTTTGAAAAGTGATGATTTTGAAATAATTTTTTAAAAAACCGATTTAATAAATGTCAAGATGAAATTATAAATCCATTGAAAGGTTCCACACCTAAAAATATTGTTGATTAATTTAAAAAAAAACAAGAGATCGATAATAAAAACCTTCAAGTTCCTAAATTACATAGCTTACTAAAAATTCATAAAATTGATCAACCTATTAGACCCGTAATTTCAAAGTGTAAGGATTACCTAGCTATAAATTAGCATTCACAATTAATATAATAATTTTGGAAAGCTTTGTTTTCAAACCTAAAATAAATAATTAAAATTTCTCTTGAATTGGTTGATTATGTAAAATCTTTATATATCTCTATTAATGCAGATGATAAATTATTTAATGTTGTTTTAAAAGAAAACTTTTTTCAATTCGATAATATTATATTTAAACAAATGGAGCACCTGAGGTGTATTAATAATAATTATGAAATTATATTTTGGAAACAAATCATTCTTATAACATATATAAAAGTGAGAAAATTTACTTACGAATACAACTGGTTTACAATTAGTTAAATTAGAAATTAGAAAAAGTGTTAATATTCAAATAAATATAATTAATGATCAAACCTTTTTTTTTAAATAACTATTTCTTAAATTATTTTTCAAATCAATACCTATATCTAGAATATTATTAATATAAATCTTAATTATAACTATTATTTTATTTTTTATGCCATGTTATTTTCTTGTTTTTTTTCTATGAATAATAAAAATAATTTCGTTTTTAAATTTCAAATATAAAATAGGTTATTTAATATTTAATAATCATTTATTTTTTAGGTTTTTAAATTTTTTATTAATTACTTACCTACTTATTGTTAATTTTTCTTTATATTTGTAATTTGTCTATTCGTACATTATTATTTTTCTATACCTGTAATTATTTTTTAGTATACTGTGAATCCTGATGAGGAAAGCTTCGCTACCGAAACAGGTTGATATTTATATATTCAACAGATTGGTATACACAAAGTATTATTTTATCAGTTATTGTACCGTTGGAAATTATTGGTTTTTGTCTCGTTAGGTTCATAATCAGAGCGTCGATTTAATAAGATAAGTAATACTTGAAGGCTATGTAGAAGACATTATAAGAATGGCCAATCTAACCAAGGTTGACAATATTTGCGGAGTCTAATATTAGCACTTAAAAATATAGTGGATATTAGGTAGTACCTTTTTTACGGAATGCTGAGGGAGTCAGAGAACGAAGAAACAATTCTACCCAATGTATCTAAGGAATTAAATATTTAAAATTATAAAAACAATTTTGGAATTTGATCGAGATAATGTCGTACCTACTCGTCTTCTTCTGATTGAAATAAATTCCTTCACCAACGAAACTGGAGAATTAAAATCACCAGTCTATGCATTTGTTAAGTCAATTTTACGGTTTTTGACTCTTTTTGTCTTTGAGTTCAAAACTATATGTTAGTCACAATAAAAATGTCATTCAACATACTCGTTTATGGCTTTACTAGAATATTGCAGCCATCTGCCCGTCAAATGTTACCAATTGAAATAACAAGAGAAACAGGGAAACTATGGTATTTAAATCATCAGAAAACATTAGCCTTGGTGAAGATCCTTCAAAGTAGACAGGGTTTCTTTTCCGGGAATTGAATAACGCCTTGACCCTTTTGGGGAACGAATAGAAATCATTTTTCGTGGAAATGGGCATCAGAATAGCATGAGATGAAGACATACGGATATAGTTGACGGACATATTACTAATACTAGGCCTACTTATTGAAATGGGATATCGGGGGAAGATAAGCAAAGAATAATTGTTGTGTGTTATACTGTAAATGCAACCATGTACCTAGGCACTTGGGTCTTTATAATATTAATTAAGTATTATAAGAAAGGGTGGTTTTTTGGGGAAATTTCAAATGTATATTACACTTTGTTACATTAATGGTCGAAATATCTCAGATATATTTTTCAAATATTTTAATTATGGAAGCTGGCATCAGAAAGGGAGTATGGGCGTGTACGATGTAAGAACTGCGGGGAGAGTTTGAAAAAAGTAATCTCTACTAGATTTAGAGGTGGTTGAGGTTTGAGTAGGGAAATTTATAGAAAACGAAAAAAACCTTTTTGTCTAGAGCGATGGATCATTATCAGAATAAAATAAGATTACCTGAGTGGGTTTAAAGGCTCATAAAGAGGTCGAAGGGTGGCTTCAAAGGCAGCCTTTTCAATTCTCCAATTTCAGTTATCTAATATAAAAACGAAAAATAAAAATAAAGTTTTCTAAGGTAAGATTATCAATCTGTTCAAACGCCAAGAAAAAAGAGACTGTTCGCTTTCAAATTGGTAGAACCAACATTAATAGTATAAAATACAAAATTCGGGTTGATATTTTGTTAAATTGTCGAAGAAAAGTTTTTCGATATTTCAAAAATTCAATAGCTCTAAATTAACTGCCCTACCCATATGAACGTACGTGATCATCATCGTACGGCATCATCTCGTTTAGTATCGTAAAATACTAAACGAGATGATGCCCATTGTCAAAGATTAAGACATTTTGTATAAGTGCACATTGTCAAAGATTAAGACATTTTGTATAAGTGCACATTGTCAAAGATTAAGACATTTTGTATAAGTGCACATTGTCAAAGATTAAGACATTTTGTATAAGTGCACATTGTCAAAGATTAAGACATTTTGTATAAGTGCACATTGTCAAAGATTAAGACATTTTGTATAAGTGCACATTGTCAAAGATTAAGACATTTTGTATAAGTGCACATTGTCAAAGATTAAGACATTTTGTATATTACTTACATTATATTAGGTAGTTAGAGAGAACGGACTGCCAAACAACTCGGTCTTGGCACACATTCCTTGATTCATTTACATTCGTACATCATCTCATACAACCCATGCGGTAACAACCAATGCGGTAACACATTATAGTATAAACATACGCATGGTTTGCAGCTTTTCATGAATGTGTTTGATTTTTGAACACAACCGTGACCAATAAATAAGTGCACATTGTAAAAGATTAAGACATTTTGTATATTACTTACATTATATTAGGTAGTCAGAGAGAACGGACTGCCAAACAACTCGGTCTTGGCACACATTCCTTGATTCATTTACATTCGTACATCATCTCATACAAACCCTGCGGTTACTCTGACACTTGACATGGCCCGACTCAAGTATTTGGTTCTCTCGATCGTCACACATCTTCATCGGCGTCTTCTATCATTCGCATTCGCATCATAGATAAGTACAATATACGTTAATGTAGTATCCCAGGTTTTGTAGAGAACTGTTGTTAATAATATCTACGGTAAACTTTTTTGGTATTATTTTTGATAGTAGTAGGTACCTACCAATACATCTATTATACAAAATATTTTATATATGATAATAAGCCAGTGGTCTCCATTGCTCTATGAATGATCAAAGGTAGGTTGTGTGTAGGTTAATTTCGGGTATGAATAGTGCATTGAAAATTTATGTATCATAATAAGTCAGTGGTCTCCATTGCTCTATGAATGATCAAAGGTAGGTTGTGTGTAGGTTAAGTTCGACTATGAATAGTGCATTGAATATTGGAAAATGGGTATTTTATTATCACCTTTAACTGATTGTTTTTTAATTTATTTTTTTTTATTATTTTTTTTTATTTAAGGAGAAAATACCGATACCGAAAATTATATTAAAACAAATATACAATATCCGGAGAACTCGCCTGCATTGTAGCTATTTCTCACTGATTAATATGATATAGATAAATAAACCTTCAAAATAATATTTAGACAAATTAAGGAATTTAAGGTTGTGTCACACAGAGAGAAATTGAAAAATTGCAAAATTTTTAAATAAAGTAACAGAAAGTAAATAAACCTTACAAATAATATTTACAAGAATGCAAAGGGAAAGAATTATGATTAAAGTAAAAATAGTGTTATACAAGGAAATAATAAAACAGTACACAATGTGTAAGCACTGTTCGTCGAAGTTTGTGTAACATTTTTATGTGAAAACAGCTTTCAATTTTCTGTTAAAAGTACTGCACGTATCAAAGTATATGTCGCCAACCATCAAAGTTTGGGTTTGGTTGAATAACTCGCTTCTGTTTGTTGCCAACTTAATAAATGAGCTCACAAGTTTTTTTTTGAGATTTATCGCAATATTTAATTTCTCTTTATGGTTCATTGTTTTTGTTGGAGTAGGTAAATAAAGCTTCTTTTTCGTACAGTATATCTAGAAAACGTCCCATGCGCGGTATTAAATTACGAGTGGTCTTTGAATTATAAAAGTGTTACAGATATTTTTATTTGACACAATATGGAAGTAGTTTTGTGCGCAGAATATTTCTATCGGTTGGAAATAGCGTTTCAAAGGCGCCTTATCACCCGTGCGAATAAATCATACTTATTTAAGGGACCGGAGATGTTAATGGGAGAATTCAAGAAAAATACCCCTTAATTGATATAAATCATAAATCTGAATCTTTTGATACGAGAAAGAAGCCCGAATTGCGAGAATCACCATTTTACCGAGCCTTTTGTTGGATCATAAGTTTCCAGGGCCGCTTTTACTATCAGCAGTTTGCGGGCTGATTGAACACGGAGCATTGAGGATGGAAAATAAAATATCAATGGAATATGATATGATAGATTTATTTAATGGTGGCTACCTCGTTTGCTGTAATGTTTTCTTATCATCAACTTGTATTTCGCCATACGTCACATTAATTAATTTTTATTTCTTCATAATATGAAAAATCACTTACCGTAACCGTATTTATTAAATTAATAGCAATTACTTAGTTTTTTTTTGCCTTATTAAATTTATAGCAAATACTTAGTTTTGTTGCCTTATTAAATTTATAACAAATACTTAGTTTTGTTGCCTTATTAAATTTATAGCAAATACTTAGTTTTGTTACCTTATTAAATTTATAGCAAATACTTAGTTTTTTTGCCTTATTAAATTTATAGCAATTAGTTAGTTTTGTTGCCGTATTAAATTTATGGCGATTACTTAGTTTTGTTGCCTTATTAAATTTATAGCAAATACTTAGTTTTGTTGCCTTGTTAATAACAATTATCTTTTAAATAGCAAAGATAACGATTGTATTTTAAATAAATCGGGGGTTTATAAATTTATTTGTAACGATTATAAATTTTTAATATGAGAAAGACTTAAAGTAATTTTTACACTAGAGTTAAGGAGTACCTAAGGTGTTTATGTGTTTGTAATAATAATTGTTCTGAATGCAACTGGTTTACAATTAGATAAATTGAAATTTTATAAATATGAAAAAGTGTTAATTAAATGTTATTAATAATAAAAAAAACATTTAAGTATAATTTAATTTATCTTTAATTTATTTTCATATTTATTTCATAAATTTTAATAATTATTATTATTATTATATTAATAAACTTAATTTCTAATACATTTCTTTTTTTTTAATATTTTATAATAATTTATTCTTTTTCAATTATTTTTACATTTTTAATTAATTACTTGCCAGCTTTCATCAATTATTTTTATTTTTGTTTGTGTTTTTAATTGGTTCTATTTTATTATTATTTGGCTATACTTGTTATTATTATTAGTAGGTATTTTGTTTATTCAGAAGAGAGGTGCTTAGGTCCTGAAACATATGGATATTTACATATTAAATACAGTGGTTTTAAACTGAGTTTTTATTAGTTTAATAATCCGGCGCATTTTTTAGACAAACTCCGCCAAGTACAAGAGAACATGAGGCTTAATTTGTTGAGGTTCTTTTAAGGAAAGACGAGAGTAACGCTGAGTCTCAAAGCGACCGATGTTATACCAAACAGAATATATTCTTTCTCATGGTACCATTTAATAACATTTTATGAAACTTCTGTATGTGTTTTCCGTAAATCTATATGCCTTCATAACATACAAATAACACAATAAGTAACTCCAGTAAAAATTTAATGGCCTTAAAAATATATATTCAAATTGATAACTAAACGCCGATTCTGAATATATAACTTTTATTATATATAATTATACGTAGGATTTATAAATCATTATTTAAAATTGAATAAAAAATCGTCTCGTCAAAACACCGTGTTATGTTGGTACCATTGCATTTGGAACATCTGACGTCACGTGCGCATTCTGTTTTTGTATTAGTATGGACATTTTTTTTATTTTTCACATTTGTTTTGTAATTTAACTACGTTTTTTTTTTTTACTTTTGACGAAATTTAAATTTAATTTGGCTGACTAAGCTCTATAATCGTTGTTAAATATAAAAAAAAACGGTTATCAGTGAAATAAATTAGAGTATTCATGAGCCAACCATAAATAGGGATATCATGAAAATACTAATGCTCAATACTATTATTATTCTTTGAGTTAAAGTTCCTAAAAAGGTAAATAATTTTATTAAATATGTTTAGTTATGGTTTACTATGAATATACTATAAAATTATATAGAGTAAAACTCATATTTGTTTTGAAATTTGACATTCCAACCTCAAAACTGATCATAACCGATCGGCCGTAGATTTAAAGAATTTTGGCGGACTTTGTAAAATTGAAACTTTTTTAACTATGAAAACTCACATCAGAAAAAAAACGAAATATACTGGTATTCATGTTTGAACGTCATTATTGACAAAAAAAAATCGACAGGAGTTCATTATTCTGTAGGTAATGTCTAGAATTACGTAGTCTCGTATCCTCGAGTGTATTGTTTCTCTGGACAAATAAGTACAACAAAAACTTCAATTTAAAAAATAATCCAGGGGGTTGTTCAACTGAGGTCACTCATAAAAAAATATTAGAAAATGAATTTACGTGTTTCATAATTCAAACACTTTAAACAGCGCGCAATTCAAATTTGGTGGACAGGTAATACGATGAAATGTTTTCCATTTATACGTTATGAATTGGGGCTTTCTGCACCAAGAAATAGTTATTATCCATTTTGTTCAACTTGCCCTATTCAAATTTCTTGCATAACGTATTTGTTTTGCAGTTTAACATATTAATATTACCGATATTTTTAAACTTTGTATATGCGTACCTACAAAAAGAAATATGGATCATGATTCTGCCTCCCTGGATTAATTGATAAAAGTGGAAGAATCTGTTATAAATTAAAAACAGAGTATCCGATCTGCAGCCAATCAGCATGATGTAAAATAAAACAAATGTATGAGATTTATCAAGACTAAAAAGTGACTATGACAATGGGATATACACCTCCGCGGCAAGTATTACCTGCAGAACAAGCAAAAAAACTTAACAAATACTTGCTTCAACTATGAAAAATATTTTTCGGGTTAGCACGAAGGAATGTCCGTCGTCTAGCATATGATTGCGCCGTCGAATACAAATTAAAAATTCCTGGTGCTTAGTTAACTAGTAAAATGGCTGGCAAAGATTGTAGTGATTTGGCCCCATCGTATGTTGCTAGTCGCCCAGAAGTCATATCTGAAAATACGTAAGAGTTGAATCAACAGAGATTTCCATACCATTATCCTCAACTGTATACGGTACACTAACAGCAGGAAAAGAATATCTTGCTCCCAATACCAACAACAGCGAAGAAGAAAAGCAGCTATTTTAATCGTCACTCCTGAAAAGGAGTTTCTTCCCCAAGAGCAATCTAAAAAGCGAAGGACAGACATAGAGAAGGCAAAAAAGAAAGAAATTAATAAAAAAAGCTTCACTTTGTCACACTCATCATTCGACACTTCTGAAGAATATGCTTGCCTGATGTGTGATGAGGTTAATTCAGAAAGCTTAACATGTGAATAGTAGGTTCGTTGTCACGTCTGTCTAAAGTTGGCACACAAAAAGTATACATCTAGCACTCTTCTAAGAAAACTTAGCTGAAACCTTTTTCATTATAACTTTTTTTCATATAAAAAATCAAACTATTAGATACCTAATCCTGTATTCTTTCATTATTACAATAAATTTATTTTAATAACTCGTATTGTTTAATAAATCATAAGTGCGAATGGTAATAAATATTTGACACCATATTGTTCTCAAGCCCCTTCGCGTGATTCAACTAGGTCTGCTGTATATGGGGTAAGTTGAACATTTCCCTCTCTAAGTGAAAAAATAAATATCTCACATAAATCAATGCATCATGTCATTTTATAGATATGATTATAAAGGCGGATAGTGAATCTATCTTAATAAGTTGAAAAAACAAAATGATTGGTAACAGTTTCGAGTCCAGGCTTAAATTAGCAAAATCATATTCAACTAACCCCGCCCCACCCTACTCCGTTCTAAGGTAACATTTTAAATGGTTTTATGTATGGATTATAAACTAGGTTAAGGTTTTTGTAAGTTTGTTATTTTTTTAAACTAGGTTTTTTGTAATTATGTTAAAATATCACAAGAAGAAAATTTTAATGCAATAAATGAATAAAAATTCTAAGATCTAGATGAAAACATACCATCACCGTTGAATTCTATTCAGTTGCAACACCGTATCAATATTCTTCCTTCCCGTGTCCATAATCCGTATCTTTATATTTCTTTTGAAGTCAGTTAATTTTGTAATGGCTTTTATTGCTAGAGGGAGGATGTCAAATACTTTCATTGTTTTCATTCTCCGTGCCGAGCGCACAATCCTTCGTAATTAATATCGTGATCGTGATATTAAATTAAATCCTTCGTGATATTAAATTAAAATCCATAATGCGACCAGTCTCAAACTAGTTAACTTAAACCATCTTTTTACCTTTATCCCACTCCTACGTTCCCATCCACCCTCCCCTTCCCCGACTGACATTGTTTAAGCTAATTGATGAAAAACTGTACATTGTCACACTTTACTCATAGTATTTATCATCAGCAGAGGAAAATTTATAATTGGCATAATTTATTGTTTATATTTTTAAATATATGAAAATTTGGATTTGCTGTTAATTTTCCCAAAAAAAAGTAAATAAAATAAATAAGTAATCTTCAAGGTGACCGTGTGCACAGCCTTATGAAGATTTGTTAACAACACGTTTGTTGGGAATAGCATTTTCCCGGAATCAACAGATTTTTTCAGTGATTATCGTACATTAAGTTGATATTAAAATAAGCTAATTGCTGAAGATAAAGCTATTTTAGATATAAAAAAATAATGTTAAAGCTTCTTGCGCAAATTGTGATTTTCATGTTCAAAACAAATTTTTGTAACCTACGACATATTTGCGACGGACGTTTCAATTAATCGCCGAATTGTTTCTTGTTGCTTGGTCACTAATTTTTAATACAGTGATATGATGAAATTTTGTTAGATCTGGGAAAAAAATAATATGGAAAAGAGCAACACGGTAGGTTTTTGTCTATAGAAGGAAGTTTCTTCTGATTTTTTTTATCTCCGATTGAACTTCCAAAGAGAGGCCATGAACCGCCACTGTGTCCTAGCGACATAAACTTACCTAGGTAACGATAAAACTGTTTACTTTAAAAAAAATCTCTCTTTACAGCATTTCCGAGAAAAACTGAGAAGATTCCATAAAAATGCGACTTCCCTTTTTTTTCATTATTTGTATGTATAAAATACAATCCTTATTAATTGTTTTTGGTTTAATTCGTAGAACTCCATTTTTTATTAAATTTGGCGTTCAAGGTCATTTTCAAACTGCGGTTAATCCACATTGTGACGACTTATTTGTACTATTTTATTCACTCCCACCCCATTCTAATTTCGACCGGTTATTAAAAATAATGATTTATTATCGGTAAAACCGATTTAGTTAGAAATTAAATAGAGAATTTTAATTACACAATCCTTTTCAAATTCTCAATAACCTCGTATGCAGGCAAGGCGGCAGAACCGCGTTTCAATTTGGAACTTGCCTTATTCAGCGAAAGGTACCTTGTATCTGTTAATATCGTATAACGATGAATTCTTGAAATAATACTCGTACCGAATATATCGATATCGGTTAAGGATGCAAGTGTTAAGCTGGTTTAAATGGCCTTGAAATTTGAAACAAAACCACTTTAAGGACACCTGTTAACTACGGTAGTTTATAGTGGGAATTTTGAGGTAAGTCTGTGTTCAACAGGTTTGGTCATAAATCCTCAGATGGCGCTGATGATTCCCGGAAATATTTATTTAGCCTAATGTAAATGCTTTCAAGGATTCCTCTAACTTGGGAATGTTATTTGTTAGTTTCATCATTTACTCTGTGGTCAAATGTCTGTGGGCATATGTCCTGGTAAAAATATTTTTTGTACCAGTCAATAATTGATTTAGCTACATGCCGAGATATTTTCTCGCGAAATGCAAAAAAAAAATCTGTGACCAGACGAAAACGAATGCGCCAATTCTGAATTAAGTTAATGACATGTGCGAAACACAATTCCATTTTTGTCGAAATGTATCATATCTATCATTACGGAAATGTTCGAAAAACGCTGGAAACGGTCAAATACGCCCAGAAACGAACATGCAATGCGAGTGAACTTCGCAAAAAGTCATACGTGAAAAGCTGATGTAAAGAGCTCTGCATGTTTTGACGAATAACATTTTAAAAGGAGCTATTTTACTGTCAATTCAATTCAAATTATCACAACCTTTTGCAAGATTTCATCCTGTTACAATTTCGATTTTAGCTTGGTAATTATGAATTTTTATGAAACAATGAATACTCAATATTTGACACAAAAATGTTATTGTTATTATTACTACATTATTAGAGACGCCATAGTTTCAATATGTTTGTATATTATATTAATTTTAAGAGTGACGCTAGCCACTCAAAATATAAAAAGGGTATTTTCACAAACCAGGGATACTGTTAAAAACTAAAGTGTGTAACACCTATATGCCAACGTGATTGTTGAATATTTGTTTCGATTTTTTGTTTGTTGAACAGGAAGTTAGAAACATGCTCTCATTAAAGATGAAAACCTTTAATTCTGCGAAAACTGCTATATTTTCATAAATAAGTTTTCTTCAAGTTGCATTGTAAAGCGCCATTTTGAAGGTGGGCGGCGAACCGCTCGCGTAACCATTTTGCAATTGGTGGGTGGTGAGGGTATTTTCGTAATTCCCCTTAATTATTCTATGGCTGCCAGTATCCACAGTACCCACAGTACCCAGTATAACGGGTTGAGGATCGTATAACTTATTACGTCAAGCCGTATCCGTTCTGGGCTTGATGAAATAATTATAATCAGCAATTTATAAGAGCTGACAATAATCCCATCAGTGCACGAAGCGGTAAAGAAATTGAAACTGTCGTAAGATATTTAGGATTATATCAATAAAGCTGTTTGTCCTTGGAATTACTTTGAATCATCTTTATTCATATTCCATCGAGGAACCTTAATCTTTCTAATTCGTTGATTGCCTTCAGTGAAGTATTATATTTTATTCAAGGAAAAATGGTAAACATGTAAATGTTATGCTAACTAACTAACTAACTAACCATCACGCCGTTTCCCCGCAGGGGTAGGCAGAGAGGGCGGACCGCCAAACAACTCGATCTTGGCGTACACTTCTTGGTTCATTCACATTCATACATTGTCTCATACATTCTCTTATTCCGACTTCTGACATGGCCCGACTCAAATATTTGATTCACTTGATCGTGCCATGTCTTCCACGGACGTCCCGGCCTTTCATTCACATTCGCGTCATATATTCTCCTTACACTCCTTTCTTCATTCATTCGCTCTACATGCGCGAACCATCTAAGCATCCCTTTCTTAATCTGGCTCATTACGCATACATCAGCCTTGCATTCTTTATGAATCTCAACATTTTGTATACGATCATCCATGGTTTTACCACACATTGGTCTCAGAAATCTCATTTCTATAGCATTTAGTTTACTTTCATCCTTTCTCTGCCAATTATATACCTCACTGCCATACATTAGGGTTGGTATCATCACTCTATTGTGGACTGCTAGTTTCGCCTCTTTGGACAACTTTTTGTTTGCGCCAACCGCGTTCAGTCCTCCGTTAATGGAGTTTCCTGCATTCACCCTTCTTTCAATATCCCTATCAGTCTTTCCATATCTCGTAAACATACTTCCTAAATACACAAACTCATCGACCTGCTCCAAGTGTTCACCATTCACAACAATATTTCACACTGTTTTCGTACTCTCTCTTTCAAACACCATGACTTCAAACTCACTTACATTCATCATTAGCTCACTCTTCATACATACGTCGTTCATCCTGGAAACGAGGGACTGTAAATCTTCCATACTGTTAGCAATCAGCACTGCATCATCATCATACAACAGGCAACATACTTGCAGATTACTCATTTTCGGGCCCAAGCCCACCTCTTTCAACTCTTGCAAACAATTATCCATGTGTAGATTGAATAGCCACGGTGACATTACGCAGCCTTGCTTAATACCTTTTGTGATGTCAAACCACCCCGTAAAATTACCGTTTGCCCTAACACATGTAACGCATCCCTCGTGCAGAGATGCAATTGCTTGTATAAGATTTGTTTTCATTTCATACTTTGACAACACCGTCCATAAATTTTTTCTGTCAACTCGGTCGTATGCTTTTTGTAGATCTATAAATGTTATATTTTTCACTAATTCAGGTGCCCTCTGGATCTAGTTAATCTTCCCCCTGCCCTGCGGGCTACAGCCAAGAAGTACTCAGCGGAACTACACTGGTACCAGTCACCAGTTACGTGGAATTCTAAACCATACGTGGCCACCGATACGTCACCTAGGTTTATCAGTCAGAAGGGAAGCTATAGAAAAAAAAAGTGAAATATTAAATTCATGCGTGTGTGACTCTATCATTGGTGATGACTTTACCACAGTTGTGAACGTTCCATATTATAAAACTAATAAATGACTCATAAAGGGAGAAAAGTCTCAATTTTATCTCGTCAACGTATAGATTCAATAAATTAGAAACTATAATTGGAATAATTTGCTTGATATAAAATATGGCACTAATTAATATAATAAAATTAAAATAAAAATTATTCCAGATACTTCGGGGTCCGGTACATAGACTTTAGAAGAGTGTGCCGGTCAGGTCGTGGTAGCCGCTACTTTTATGTCTTCTGGGTAATGGGCCTGGTCCAGGTAGCCGCGAGAATACAGTCCCGTTGTGAGGATGAAAGATTTTTATGGACTTCTTTTGTCAATTGGTGAATTATGCTTTTTTATATGAATACCGCACAAGAGTCCCAAATTGCTCCCAACCGTCTGGAGCCAGTGAGACTATAGCATTCCCAATTGGGTAATGTTGTGAGGCTGAAGGTATTAGGGAGGGGAAGGAGAAAGGGAAGAGGGTGGTGGGGAAATACCCGGCTATGCAGATCTGGTCAGCAAACACGGCTAAAAGCCATTTCAAGCAACGTTTCAATTCTGAATGGTGGTCTTTCACCAGGGCGATACTGAGAGTATCTTCCACTCTGGAACGTGCTATATATATATTATTTTTAAATGATCTAATTGTGAAAGAACACAAATTAATGAAATAAAAATTACTTGCGCACGGCGGGATTTGAACCCGCGACCTTCGGATTCGTAGTCGAGAGCCTTACCCCTCGACCATGGAGGCCGTCTAAGTCGGATATCCAATGGCAGAAAAAGGCAATGGTCCAGGGTATAGCAAAGTCAAACAATATTCAAGATATATCTTATATATATAGGCAGGAAGCAGTGAATCAGAGTGAAGAGTCGTGAGAGAGGTAGCGTGAAATGATACAAGAGTCGGATCGAGAGTTTGAACAAGAGTTCGAACGAGAGAGATTTGTAAATTATCGCAGACCGATATTTACATCCAAACGCCAAGCCATTTACGACGTTGCTTCGGATATAGGATGGTTCAGTTTTGTTTGTTGCGTGTTCAAGCCATTGCGATCTCCTCAGTGGATGACAGAGATATTCATGAGATGCCTCTCTCCACCTTCTACCGTTTAACCTAGATTACCTCCTTCTTCATCGAAATTAAATATAAATTATGTAAAAGGATCAATGGGTCCATGGCCCAAACATGTTCTGGGGAATCTCTCATATAATTCATAGGTCTAAACTTACAATATGTTTTTATTACTAATTATGCTAAAAGGAGCCCGCCCTATTTCTTAGTATTATTTATTTTTTCATTTATATGGCCGAACTCTCGTAATATAAATCTAAACAAAAACAAATATACAATCATAATATTATTAGATGTGGAAGGCGGCCGCACAGTTCATGGTTGGGGAAGCGGGACACGGTATAGCAGTCGAACGTATACATGAAAGCCCCTTCATTCCCCTCTCCACAATCATTATACAATCTACAGTCGTAGGGAAACGCTGCGCGCTGGAGCAAGTACACTAATGAAAATGGGGAAAATTGGAGATGATAACTTTTATTGATAAAACGTCATCGTCTTCGATTTCCTTCACGACCTCGTCCGATACAGTGAGTTTAACAGATTATATGAAAATAGTTAATTATTTATAGATGTTACACTAATACAAGATCTTAGATAATACAATAATGGATGAGAGAAAATATTCTAACTCATACTAAAGAACGAGATTCTTTACTTAAACGGTGGGAAAACTCTCCATCAATTGCAATTTTTAGAAAACCCTAAAAAGTTCTTTAATTTTGTTACTTAATTAAGAATCAAAAGTAAAACCTTTAATAAACACAGAAAGTACCTTTTTTTAATGATTAATTTAACATAAATATAACAGACATCAAAAAGACCTGGGACGAAATAAATAAAATTCTAGAACTTAAGAGTAACTGTTACGATGTAATATGTAGATATTTGTTTTATTTTTTTATTTTTTTTTATTGTATAATATTAATTATATACAGTGGGAACTTATACCCGCTAAGCCACTGCAAGTAGCTTGTCAGCAGGAGTTTATTTCAACAATATAATATAATACAACAATAAATTACAATCATCATACAAATGTAGGGCAAAAATTATTATATTTAGGCGCATGCATCTTGTGCTGTACATAAGTTGAGAAAAAAAAAATAAATAGAAAAAATAATGGTAAAAGCATTACAGATTTGTTATTGAGATACTAGAGTCCAATCTTATGACACCGATTTAAATAATATTATAAAAATGTCAATATCATAAAAAATATCAAAATTATAAAAGTACCAATATTATAAAAGTTTCAATATTATAAAAATATCAATATTATAAAAACATCAATACTTTTAAAAATATCAATATTATAAAAACATTCATATTACAAAAATATAACTATTACGTAAATATCAGAAATATCAAAGCATCTGTAAGTATTAAATAGATTAAGAAATAAAAATTTAAAAGATATATACATAAAACAGCAGTACAGGTTGGTTACAATGAGGATAGACTTAAATATAATAGTAGTATATATATATAACAGTAAGTACACCAGATATCTAGGAGCTATACAACCATGGAGACCGTCATATTTGTTACCATCAATACACAAGGTTACTTTCCAAAAGCCAACACTTTAACATCAGTGAGAATTTTATCATAGGACAATTGTTTTTAAATTCGTATGGCAATTTGTTAAATATAAATGGTACAATGTATTCAAGGGTTCGTTGACCATATTTATTTTGAAATATTGGCACTATCATTCCTATATTTTGTGTGAAACGTGTATTTTGTGTACATGATCCACCACTGCCTTATACGGACTTTCAGATATATGAATTTTATGCCACAAAATACCACGAACAGGTAATACATTAATTGATTTGTACATGATATCAATGTCTCGCCTTTGGTTAAAAACTGTTTTACTTACTAACAATTTTACCATGGCGTTTTGAATCAGCTGTAAATGTTTTATGTTGGTCTTACATGAGTGTCCCCAAGAAGTTATACCATACCTTATAGTCGATTCTGCTAGAGACAAATAAATTAGTTTCATAGTTTTTATAGGCACGTATAATTTTATCTTGTGGAGTCTTCCTACAATGGCTCGAAGTCGCTTACAGAGGTTGGAAATTTGTACGTCCCATTTCATATTACAATCCACCGTAACACCTAGATACGCGTACTGGTTGACTAATTCGATACTTGTACACGCGCAGGGCTGTTTGGTATTATTGTGAATGCAATTAAATGAATGGGATATGATTACAGGTGCCTCTCTGTACCTTGCATGCGGGGATCTTATATGCATCAATTTCGTTTTTTAGCATTGATTATTAGACCAGAGTCATGTGACCATTTTAATAAAGAAATAAAGTTCACCTGTAACAATTTTATTGCAGTATCCAAATTTTCATGGGATATTATAAGTGCTGTATCATCAGCGTATACATAATGTTTAACAAACGAGAATATTTTGTTTATAAGTGATACAAAGATAATATAGAGCGTTGGACCTAAAATTGACCCTTGTGGAACTCCTGTTTTGACATTTCTTCTTTTACTAAATTTGTCTGATATTTTTACCTGGATTTGGCGGTTGGTTAGGAAGTTTTTGAATAGTTTGAGAAAGTTTCCTCTTACCCCTATTGCCTCCAAAATATTTAACACTTTCATCGGGTCTATAGTATCAAATGCCTTTGAATTGTCTATAAACAGTACCAAAACATGTCTTTTATTATTCAGTTCATTATTTATATAGTTAGAGAAATCCTGAAGTAACATTTCAGTACTTTTTTTTTTTGAAAACCAAATTGATTAGGATCTATTAAAGAAAAGCACTCCAAGTATTTGGTTAGTTTTAAAGATATGTATTTTTCAAGAATCTTTTCTAGAGCGGGTAATATACTAATCGGTCTATAGTTTCCTATATCAGTATGTTTCCCATTTTTATAAATAGGTCTGATAATACTACATTTGAGTTCATCTGGTATCACAGCTTGTGTTAAAATTGTGTTGATCAGATGGGTTAATATAGGACCCAAAATATCTATGTGTCTTTTTATGTCAAACATTCGGATATTGTCTATGCCAGGGGACTTTGAATTTTTGAGAAGTTTGACTATTCTCAGTATGTCTGCGAGTGATGCTCGTGGTATATACAAACTTTGCGGTGACTCTGTCGGGACAATATTAGACGCCTTAAAATCACATTTATGAACCATTGAGGCTATGTTATCTGAAAAATAATTAACAAATTGGTTTGTAACATTTTCAGCAGATTGATTTTTTAACATAAACCTACTAATTACATCGTCACAGTTACTCTTTGTCCTACGTCCTAGAATTTTATTTATTTCATCCCATGTTTTTTGATATCTGAAAAATTATTCTTAAATTTATCATTGAAAAAGGTTGTTTTACTTTTTATTATTAATTTAGTAACAAAATTACGAAAAGATTTGTATTGTTTTTTCATAAATTGCGTTTGTTGGGGAGCTTTTCCACCGCTTAAATAAAGAATCTCGTTTTTTAATGTGTGATAGAATATCTTCTGTCATCCATTCTTTTATAATTCAAGGTCTTGCATTGGGTTTTACATCTATAAATATTTTACTATTTTCATATACTTCGTTAAACTTGCTTTTTATTTGACTATATAAATTATTGCAATCATTTGTCTGAAGCAAAGCATTCCAGTTATAATTTCTAATTGAAAAATCTATTCGTTTTTGAGATAAAATTGAGACTTTCCGCCCTTTATTTGTAGGCCGTTTATTAGTTTTATAGTACTGAATGTTCACAGCTGTTGCAAAGTGGTCTGCAATGATGAAGTCACAAACACATGCGTAGAGTATGTCAGTTTCTTTGTGTTTGCTATTATATCTAACAAAAATATGATCCAAACATGTTCGTGTCATTTTACTATTTGCTATAGCTTCCTTTGTAACGTCGTTTATACATTTTGTAAAATAGTTATTTGAAAGAGCATTTTTATAGTGAATAATCACAGGATCTATATAATTTAACAAATCAATATTTATGTCACCAAATATTAGCATATTTTCATTAGGGTTTGAACATTTTGTTAATATTGATGAAAGTTCATTGATAAATGATTGTTTACTAAGATTTGGTGGTCTATATATTGCTAGTACATTGAGTATAGAATTATTTGGTAATGTTATTATACAGGAAATATTGTCGAACAACTTTGTTTCAAGTAAATTTTGGGTGAAAGGTAAAGTATCCTGAATATACAAGGTTATACCCCCTCCAGATTTGGATGTGCGACAGTAACTAATGCTACTGTAACCGGGAATTTCGAAAAGACAAGTATGTTCCCTTTTTATTGAAGTTTCACAAAGCATTAGGATATCTATATTATTCCAACAATTTTGGAGGTTAGCATGTAAAACATCCCAGTATTTAGATATGGATCGAATGTTTAGTTGAACGCAAGTAAAATTACCTATATTATGGCCAATTTTATGTTCTTCCGTCCACTGTTTCAAGTCATTAGTCCTCGTGTAGATAACATCACCGTCCTCATCAATGTATTTATACGCCATAATCGATGGTGGCAAAGTCCTTGGAAAGAGCAGCCTTATAAGCTGGGCAGGTGTCCTTGTCTCCAGTCGAATGTCCAGCGGGCTTACCAAACCTGGTACAGGTGGCACATACTGGCTTGGCGGCAGCTTTTGGGCAATCAGTCCTGGCATGACCTTCACCTGCACAATGTCCACATCTTTGCTGGTCCTTGCAGAACTTGAAGGAATGTCCGATCATTTGGCACTTGGAACACACTGTAAGCCCAATAAAGTCACGAACGCGGCACACATTCCAGTCAACAAAGACCTTTCCCTGCTTCACCAGCACGTGACGTAGATGGGCAGGCACCTCGTAGACCCGGTGGCATGTCGATCCTGTCCGAGCACCAGCTAGATGACTTAGCTTGCACGTTTTCACTGTGGGTTCTAAGTCTGCGTTTTCCTGGATTCCCGTTAAGGCACTCCTGAGAAAACACTCATCTGTAAGGTCCTGAGGAACATTAAAAAAGATCACTCGTGGATGTCGTTTTGTGGGTAGTCGGGCACTTAGAGTAGCCGAGTTTGCTAGACATGGGGTTTTGAGTATTTTTTCCCGGTCTTCCCGAGTAGCGGTTTGGATAACTATGCCTTTGTTACGGATGTTCCTTATACCCGTAACGCGGATTCCATGCTCAGATGGTCGTAAGACGTCCTTCAAGAGCTGCTTCGTTTCGTCGCTATCCTTAGCCGAAGCCAGTTTCGGAAAGATGCATATAGCAGGCTTAGGGGTCCCAACACTAAGTCCTGTACGGGTGATTGGAGGTCTTGGCGTATTCTGAGGACCATTTTTGACCATATCGGCAAACGATAGGCTTGCCTCCGTGGCATCAGCCACTCGACGCATCACTGGTCCCAGATCAGACTCTAGCTGCTGAATTTTGTCCAACAAGTGCTTTATATGATTGTCTGCCATCGTTTTTTCGGCCTGCAAGACCTTGATGTTTGCAAGGGCTGAGTTTAGATCTCCTCTGAGTTCTTCCTTTTCAAGCAACAGCTGGGCCACCGATCCTAGAACACTCGTTACATTTCGGGACACCTTGAGCTGTTGTTCTTTTGATACCTTTGACGGTTTTTCCGCCAATGTATCCTATAAGGCCTTCAGGAAAAAATTGTGTCCCAGAGAGTATTTTTTGTCCTGATGGATTACCGCGATTAGGGTCAATATCCATCTCTGTCTCCTGGGCATCAGAATCTGATTCGTCCGAGTGAGAGGTATAGGGAGAAGCAATAGTGGGGCTGTCATTGTTTCGTGAATTCTTTTTTTTCCCCATATTCACATGAAAGTGAAAACTTTTTTTTTGTTTGTAATCCGAGAATTTATTTGTAAACAGGTGGTTTCACAATTTCACAGAAAATAATGAATAGTTCAAAAATGAATCTGCGGAAATTGTTACAAACCAGTTCGTTAAATATGGGTACATAGATGTGACTTTAAGACTACAAATACAGAACCGTTAGTAGTGAACTTTTCAAAAATTCAAAATCCACCGGCATAGAGAACAACTGAATATTTGACATTAAAGGACACATAAATATTTTCCTATCTTAGTAGTCCTATGTTAACACATCTGATTAATGCAAAATCCACCGGCATAGAGAAAATCTGAATATTTGACATTAAAGGACACATAAATATTTTCCTATCTTAGTAGTCCTATGTTAACACATCTGATTAATGCAAAATCCACCGGCATAGAGAAAATCTGAATATTTGACATTAAAGGACACATAAATATTTTCCTATCTTAGTAGTCCTATGTTAACACATCTGATTAATTCAAAATCCACCGGCATAGAGAACATCTGAATATTTGACATCAAAGGACACATAAATATTTTCCTATCTTAGTAGTCCTATCTTAACACATCTGATTAATACAAAATCCACCGGCATAGAGAACATCTGAATATTTGACATCAAAGGACATAAATATTTTCCCTATCTTAGTAGTCCTGTGTTAACACATCTGGGATTAATACAAATCCACCGGCATAGAGAACATCTGAATATTTGACATCAAAGGACACATAAATATTTTCCTATCTTAGTAGTCCTGTGTTAACACATCTGATTAATACAAAATCCACCGGCATAGAGAACATCTGAATATTTGACATCAAAGGACACATAAATATTTTCCTATCTTAGTAGTCCTATCTTAACACATCTGATTAATACAAAATCCACCGGCATAGAGAACATCTGAATATTTGACATCAAAGGACACATAAATATTTTCCTATCTTAGTAGTCCTATCTTAACACATCTGATTATTGATTGATTATCTGATTAATAGAATTTTAACATAAGGTGTAATACCTTTATGTAATATTTAACGGCATCCGTGGTCGAGGGGCAAGGCTCTCGACTACGAATCAAATTAAAATTTTATTTAATTAATTTGTGCTGTTTCACAATTAATTCACTTAAAAATAATATATAGTATATTTGCGCATGTTCCAGAGTGTAAAATACTCTCAGTATCGCCCCGGTGAAAGACCACCACTCATAATTGAAACGTTGCTTGAAATGATTTTTGGCCGTGTTTGGTTACCAGATCCGAATGGCCAGGTATTTCCCCACCTTACTCTTCCCCTTCTCCTTCCCTTCCCTAATTCCTTCAGCCTCACAAAATTCCCCAAAGGCGGATGCCATATTCTCACTGACTCCAGACGGTTGGGAGCAGTTGGGACTCGTGTGCAGTCTTCATACAAAAAAAAAAAAAAAGATTACCTAATTAACTCAAATGTTGTATTATCGGACCTATTTACAAACGCGGGAAACATGCTGAAATGGACAAAGTATAGACCGATTAGTATGTTACCGGCTATAGAAAAAATTCACAAAAAATCTATATCCTAACTAAATACTTGATTTTAAATAGTGATTTTCTTTAATTGATCCCAATCAATATAGCTTTCACAAAACAGGTACAGAAATGGTTCTCCGGAATTTCTCTAACTGTATAAATAATAAATTGAACAATAAAAGATATTTTTTGGTACTGTTCATAGACATTTCAAAGGCATTTATTACTATAGACCCGATGAAATTTTTTGAATACTTTGGAGGCAATGGGATAAGAGTAAACATACTCAAACCATTTAAAAACTTCCTAACCAACCGCAAAAAGGTAAAAATATCAGATAAATTTAGTAAAAAAAGAACTGTCAAAAAGGAGTTCCACATGGATCCATTTTAGGTCTAACACTGAATATTATCTTCATATCTCCTGTGAAAATAATATTCTACTTTATAAGATATTATGTGTACGCTGACCATACGGCACTTGTAATATTCCATGAAATTTTGGATACTGCAATAAACTTTTTAAAGAAAGATTTTTTTTTTGCTAAAATAGTCACATGACTCCGGTTTAATAATCAATGCTAAAAAACTAAATTTATGCACATAAGATCCCTACATGCAAGGAGCGAGGCAAAGTTACTATTAACTAAAGGGGAGATATTGACATCATGTACAAACTTAATTAATTTATTATTCGTTCGTGCTCTTTTGTTGGAAAAAAATGTATCGCAACATATTTTATGTATATCTGACAGTCCGTATAAGGCGGCAGTAGATCATGTTTGAGAGGTAATTTTTCACAAAAACGGCGATATACAAATCATCCAATTATTATTATGATTATGTACACAACACACGATTCACACAAAATATGGGAATGATAGTGCCATTGTTTCAAAATAAATATCGTCAGACCCTCCACACAGCATCCCCCATGATGATATAGGCCTTAAGGGAAATTATTTCCCACAGGTGCTTCCTGTGTGAAGCTACTGTAAAAAAACAGGAATACATTCTACCATTCATATTTAACAATTGTCATACGAATTTAAAATCAATTTTGGCGCTCTATGGTGAAATTCTCACTGGAAAATGACCTCATGTATTGATGTTACTTTTAATTTTTCTTACGTCGTCTTTTAAACAAATACGATGATTTCCTTAATTAATAGGAACACTTGAACACATTCTACCATTCATATTTAACAATTGTCATACGAATTTAAAACAATTTGGCGCGCTCTATGGTGAAATTCTCACTGGAAAATGACCTCATGTATTGATGTTACTTTTAATTTTTCTTACGTCGTCTTTTAAACAAATACGATGATTTCCTTAATTAATAGGAACACTTGAACACATTCTACCATTCATATTTAACAATTGTCATACGAATTTAAAATCAATTTTGGCGCTCTATGGTGAAATTCTCACTGGAAAATGACCTCATGTATTGATGTTACTTTTAATTTTTCTTACGTCGTCTTTTAAACAAATACGATGATTTCCTTAATTAATAGGAACACTTGAACACATTCTACCATTCATATTTAACAATTGCCATACGAATTTAAAATCAATTTTGGCGCTCTATGGTGAAATTCTCACTGGAAAATGACCTCATGTATTGATGTTACTTTTAATTTTTCTTACGTCGTCTTTTAAACAAATACGATGATTTCCTTAATTAATAGGAACACTTGAACACATTCTACCATTCATGGCTTTACCAATTGTCATAATAATGAATTTAAAATCAATTTTATGCCTATGGTGAAATTCTCACTGAAAATGACTCATGTATTGATGTTGCATTGATCTTTTCTTTCGTCGTCTTTTAAACAAATACGATGATTTCCTCAATTAATAGGAACACTTGAACACATTCTACCATTCATATTTAAATAAATTGCCATAATGAATTTAAAAATCACTTTGGCGCTCTATGGTGAAATTTCACTGAAATGACCTCATGTATTGATGTTACTTTTTAATTTTTCTTACGTCAGCCTTTAAACAAATACGATGATTTCTTAATTAATAGGAACACTTGAACACATTCTACTCATTCATTTAACAATTGTCATACGAATTTAAATCAATTTTATGCGCTTCTATGGTGAAATTCTCACTGGAAAATGACCTCATGTATTGATGTTACTTTTAATTTTTCTTACGTCGTCTTTTAAACAAATACGATGATTTCCTTAATTAATAGGAACACTTGAACACATTCTACCATTCATATTTAACAATTGTCATACGAATTTAAAATCAATTTTGGCGCTCTATGGTGAAATTCTCACTGGAAAATGACCTCATGTATTGATGTTACTTTTAATTTTTCTTACGTCGTCTTTTAAACAAATACGATGATTTCCTTAATTAATAGGAACACTTGAACACATTCTACCATTCATATTTAACAATTGTCATACGAATTTAAAATCAATTTTGGCGCTCTATGGTGAAATTCTCACTGGAAAATGACCTCATGTATTGATGTTACTTTGATTTTTCTTACGTCGTCTTTTAAACAAATACGATGATTTCCTTAATTAATAGGAACACTTGAACACATTCTACCATTCATATTTAACAATTGTCATACGAATTTAAAATCAATTTTGGCGCTCTATGGTGAAATTCTCACTGGAAAATGACCTCATGTATTGATGTTGCATTGATCTTTCTTTCGTCGTCTTTTAAACAAATACGATGATTTCCTTAATTAATAGGAACACTTGAACACATTCTACCATTCATATTTAACAATTGTCATACGAATTTAAAATCAATTTTGGCGCTCTATGGTGAAATTCTCACTGGAAAATGACCTCATGTATTGTGTGTTACTTTGATTTTTTCTTACGTCGTCTTTTAAACAAATACGATGTTTCCTTAATTAATAGGAACACTTGAACACATTCTACCATTCATATTTAACAATTGTCATACGAATTTAAAATCAATTTTGGCGCTCTATGGTGAAATTCTCACTGGAAAATGACCTCATGTATTGATGTTGCATTGATTCTTTCTTTCGTCGTCTTTTAAACAAATACGATGGTTTCCTTAATTAATAGGAACACTTGAACACATTCTACCATTCATATTTAACAATTGTCATACGAATTTAAAATCAATTTTGGTGCTCTATGGTGAAATTCTCACTGGAAAATGACCTCATGTATTGATGTTGCATTGATCTTTCTTTCGTCGTCTTTTAAACAAATACGATGGTTTCCTTAATTAATAGGAACACTTGAACACATTCTACCATTCATATTTAACAATTGTCATACGAATTTAAAATCAATTTTGGCGCTCTATGGTGAAATTCTCACTGGAAAATGACCTCATGTATTGATGTTGCATTGATCTTTCTTTCGTCGTCTTTTAAACAAATACGATGGTTTCCTTAATTAATAGGAACACTTGAACACATTCTACCATTCATATTTAACAATTGTCATACGAATTTAAAATCAATTTTGGCGCTCTATGGTGAAATTCTCACTGGAAAATGACCTCATGCATGTGTTACTTTGATTTTTCTTACGTCGTCTTTAAACAAATACGATGGTTTCTAATTAATAAGAACACTTGAACACATTCTACCATTCATATTTAACAATTGTCATACGAATTTAAAATCAATTTTGGCGCTCTATGGTGAAATTCTCACTGGAAAATGACCTCATGTATTGATGTTGCATTGATCTTTCTTTCGTCGTCTTTTAAACAAATACGATGGTTTCCTTAATTAATAGAACACTTGAACACATTCTACCATTCATATTTAACAATTGTCATACGAATTTAAAATCAATTTTGGCGCTCTATGGTGAAATTCTCACTGGAAAATGACCTCATGTATTGATGTTGCATTGATCTTTCTTTCGTCGTCTTTTAAACAAATACGATGGTTTCCTTAATTAATAGGAACACTTGAACACATTCTACCATTCATATTTAACAATTGTCATACGAATTTAAAATCAATTTTGGTGCTCTATGGTGAAATTCTCACTGGAAAATGACCTCATGTATTGTGTTACTTTGATTTTTCTTACGTCGTCTTTTAAACAAATACGATGGTTTCCTTAATTGCATATTTCCTGGAATATGGAAATCTTTAAAATTATTAATGTGCTACTTTCATGATATATTAAGAGTCTATTTTCACAGAAACAAAATTGTACTACTGTTTTTGAATCTCCCAACTTATCCTGATGTTATTATTTTAAATGATTAAACTAATGTTTACAAGACAAGATTTTTTTATGCATAGCACAAATATTAAACAAACTATTATAAGCAATAATTATTACCTGAAAAATCATACAAATTGAATAATCTTCCGAGAAAAAATACATGCTGCCGACGGGACTCGAACCCGCGACCTTTCGTTTACCGGACAAGTGCTCTACCACTGAGCTACGGCAGGTTATTCATTACCGCCAAATTAGTCAACATGTACTAGTTCTTCAGACTACAATCATTGCTTATTACATTTTTTCTCACTGGAAACAACCATCTTTATTTTTGTGGGAAAGGCGTTGTTAGTGCTAACTCTCTCACTAGGTGGCGTCGAGATTCTATCGAATCTACATTTTATTGTAAGAATATTTTTTACTTGCCAGATATTATTATTTTAAATGATTAAACTAATGTTTACAAGACAAGATTTTTTATGCATAGCACAAATATTAAACAAATTATTATAAGCAATAATTATTACCTGAAAAATCATACAAATTGAATAATCTTCCGAGAAAAAATACATGCTGCCGAATAATAATAATAATAATACTAATTTGGCGGGTAATGAATAACCTGCCGTAGCTCAGTGGTAGAGCACTTGTCCGGTAAACGAAAGGTCGCGGGTTCGAGTCCCGTCGGCAGCATGTATTTTTTCTCGGAAGATTATTCAATTTGTATGATTTTTCAGGTTAATAATTATTGCTTATAATAATTTGTTACCATATTTGTGCTATGCATAAAAAAATCGTGTCTTATAAACATTAGTTTATCATTTAAAATAATAATATCTGGCAAGTAAAAAATATTCTTACAAATAAAATGTAGATTCGATAGAATCTCGACGCCACCTAGTGAGAGAGTTAGCACTTACAATGCCTTTCCCACAAAAATAAAGATGGTTGTTTCCAGTAAAAAAAAAATGTAATAAGCAATGATTGTAGTCTGAAGAACTAGTACATGTTGAATAATTTGGCGGGTAATGAATAACCTGCCGTAGCTCAGTGGTAGAGCACTTGTCCGGTAAACGAAAGGTCGCGGGTTCGAGTCCCGTCGGCAGCATGTATTTTTTCTCGGAAGATTATTCAATTTGTATGATTTTTCAGGTAATAATTATTGCTTATAATAAATTATCCTGATGTTTTAATTATATTATTTATTATAAATGGAGTCGATTATCACTGTCACACAACTGTTCTACTGTTTCCATTTAGTTTTAAATATTCTTTACAACCGTATACGAGTTCATTGACCACAACATGCTTGTACCTATATTGTTATATTATTGCTCTACTATTGGTTTGATTATTTTTATTTATTGTTGTATTGTCTAACATTATTGTAGAACTAAATTCCCGATGACAAACTACGTGCAGTGGCTTAGCGGGTATAAATTCCCATTGAATATAATATAATGTTATGCAATAAAAATATATTTTTTAAAACTCGTGAATGGAAGCGAGGAGTAAAAATTATTCTGTCCAACTTCAAACCAATTTTTCACTGAAATGACGACCAATCTCACTAGCTTTCTTCAAGATATTCTTTCCTTGAAGTTTTTCTTCAGCAATGCGTTTATGTGTATAGTAGCAGGCTGCGACTTTTTCACGTAGTGTGTTCAAAAGAGCCATTTTCTGGGGCTTTTTTCTTTTTTCTAATCAGTCCGATTAAAGTGAAATTTTAGATTTGCTTTGTTTTCTATGTCCTGTAAGCATTTCTTCAAAAAATCCAAAAAATTAAAATAATAAAAAGTAAAAAATCTAAGAACACTCAAAACGTGACTAACCTTTCCAGTTCTCAAAATCAAACCACTAATCCAAAATGGCTGATAATGCTAACATATAATAAACATACGTGTACCAACATTAAAAAAATCGATAATCGAATATACACAGCCCGCGAAAATTCAAAAGTCACCCTTTCTTTTGAACACACCTCGTATGTACGTTTAATATATTTCCACTGAGGAAATTTTTCCTTTCATTACATGTTGAGTGAAGTTTACTGATTGCTTCTCAGACACAATAAACAAGTGAATTTTGGATAATATTTTATGAAAAAAATATGTTTATTTTGACTGATAATTATCAAACTAAACGACAAAGATTAATCAAAGATAGAAGAAAATTGCTTAATTTAAAATGGGAGTAAAATATACCTCGTAATTCCGTTATTGGGCTAAGGAAGAACGCTTCAGTTCTAAGATTAATTGAATATTTGTGTATTTGCCTCTTCTTATGGGGTAATCTAAATTTAGGAGTTATCTTCTATATTATAGTTGACACTTCTATCGGCACTGAAGACATGAACACTGTAATGCATAGGATTTGACTGGGAAATGCGGAATGCGGGAGAAGGAGAGGAGGAAGGTTAGGTAGGTGTATTTACGGGAGACAGTGTAAGTGCAGGCTTACCCGGTGAGGGGTTTCTTCCAGGGAGCTCGGCTCGGGACCTTCGACTAGCTCAGAATCGGCAGGCCTCGGAGCTCTTCTGCAGGATCGTGAATCGACAGGCGGTCTTATAGTTGGGAATTCGACTCAATACTTTATAAAATGAAACACTCAAATGCTTTCAAACTCAGTAGTTTACTTGGAGAAAGGTACAGACATAGTTAATTTACACAAGGGGAACAAGCTAACCTAAATCTCACAATAATGTTACGGGTAAAACTCTCTTTTTCTCTCTGGAAATTCTCTACAAACGGGCATGGTTAAATGTGATTTGAATAGAATGCAAAACAACGGAAGGGGAAAAGCAAGATACGGCTCACGGTTTTTCGTGTAGAGGCGAGAAGTGTTCGGTGAAGGCAATTGCTGGTAGTGTGGCCGGGTAGGAAGCCATCTTCAGTCGTTAGGTCCGCGGGGAGGATGCTTCCAAGGCCAGGTCCACGCGGTGAATGATCCGTCCAAGGCCAGATCTGCGGGGAGAATGATGCGTCCAAGGCCAGATCCGCGGGGAGAATGATGCGTCGAGAGTGCGCGGGCGGAACCGGACCCGCGTACGAGAGCGTTGTTCATTTTTGCCGCTAGGGGCGCTGATGTCTAACGAGCGGCTAGTTTTTATGGGTTATTTGCGTTATGTAACAACACATAGCTATGTTGTTGACATATCTGTGTGCCTAAAGCAAAACGTCAAGTTTTACTTACTTCGTCAATCTTCGTTTATCTATCTCGAACAATTTCATTTCCCTGTCCGGGGTTTAGGGGATAAAGGTCTGGGCGTTAATTGTCGACATCAGTTTTCTTTCAAATCGTTATTGATCACACTGTTCACACATTTTTTTACAATAACTCCACACAGGACGCCTGAGGGAAATAATTTCCCTCAATGCCTATATCGTCTTTGGGTATGCTGTGAGGAGGGCATTTTAGAGGATAGGAAGGACTGAACTGGGTTTTGAAGAGACCCATGTGAAGGATGGAGGAAAAATAGAGGCCGGCGGATCATTCCACAGCCTAGCTGTTTAACACAAGAACGAGTTGTAGAAGCGACCATGCGACAAATATCAACCGTGTGCAAATGTTGAGCGCGCGTTTGGCGTGTTTCCAAACTATGCACCGGCTGCAAAAGGATTAATGACGATAGTTCCTAAGAGCTTAAAATACTGGTAGACCAAGGACAGCATTCCCATCTTACGTCTGTATTCCAAAGATTGCAATCCATTTGTTAAGATAGGCGAATCTATCAAACAGACCACCCGTTTCTGCACAGAGTCAAGGGTTTTTTCAGACATTTTGGGGCTCTCGATCAGAGGTGGGTGAAAAATTCTACAGAGGGGCGAATTTGAAATTTATACAGGGTCAGCAGATGTGTACTATCTGCAGTATCTGCGGGCTCTGTACAATACGCCCAGCTTCTGAGAGGCTTACTTTACTCTGGCGTCGATGGAGCCCCCATTCCTGAGCTGGTAACTTAAGTTTACACCAAACATATGAATGGAGGGCTTGCTGGGAAGATTGCTTCCATTCATTTTTTTTAACCCTAATTGTTTTTCTATGTCAATCGGTTTATCTCTTCTGTGATGACATGTGATTCGTAAGGCCGTCAACCAACACATTAAGGAAGTAGCGACGCGTGCGAAATCTAAACATGAGTTTGGGTTTGTTTTCTGTGGCGAGTGTCATATTATCCTGTTAGAAGCGAACACTTTTCAGGACCTTGACCGCGTAGGGGCAAGTCCAATAAACAGGTGCTCACTGCTCACTGTTCAGGTGACAGGTATTCTAATTCAGGTGCTACATTACTATATTAGAGTTAAGGGACATTAGCCCGATACAATCGCGGCACATTACATTTCATGATAGAGGGGATCTTTGTTTACGTAATGATATAATATCAATATTCAATTCAGGTCTTCCAAATATCCATGAAAAAAATAATTATATTCAGAAATAAAAATTAAATTATTTTCTCGATCCATCCGCCGCATCAAGTCCTGTGTTTAGCTCAAACACGTGAAAGTATAGGATCTTCTGGGATTCAGGAGTTCGATTCCGATTCCTTTTAATGATATAATTTCCTTCTCCCAAGGGGTTAAATACGCTTTGCTTAACTACCGTTCCGATTGCATATCAATAACAATAAATATTTTAAAGGAGTTTCTGGTTTAATTATCACAGTATTATTAAAAATTGTAGTTGCATAACACACTTTAAACTTAACACGTGTAGTTAATTATAATATTTATAAATCAAATTACTTTTATTTGAAATTTTGGGATTCTTAGGAACTTCACAAAGACCACAATTTTGTTAATTTAATTGCGAAATTGTGCGAAAAATAACTCACTAATAATTAATTAATTATTTAATTGTGTTAATAATTAATTAATTGTGTTCTATGTTTATTATTTGTCCATCCTTAACATTATTATTTTTCAGTATTTTCTACATTTCTGATGAGGAAAGCTTATACGTATATATTAATAAAGTGGTGATTGAAAAGTAATTTTAATTAATTAATTAGTTATTAATTGCTTTTGAGTTTAATTCGTAGAACGCCATTTATTTAAAAAAAAATAACAATTGTTACAAGGAGGAAAAGATTAACTCGATAATGTAACAAGGTAAGAAAGGGTGAGAAGAGTGCTGGTGAAAGGAAGGCAGTTTAACTCACCTCGAGGCCAGAAGCAGGGCCGATCTCAGGTTCCACCGTGGTTAGCTCAGCTGGTAAAGCATCTCATCTCTTATCTCAAAGTCGTATGGTTGGCCGCAGCCTTATGGTCAGAATAGGTAACTAGCTATTCAATGAGATATGTGCGCTTTCTAGTCAGGGTTTATTTAAGGCAAAACATGGGCAGGTACATTACATACGGGATTCACAACAAAAGCGAGTACCTATTCTGATTCCTGATAATCTCTCTCTAATAGATCTCCTACCGGACATGTTATTTGAAAGGCACAGCTAATTACAGCACAATACAAGAGGGTGAATTAATTCAGCTTACATGGAGGTCGGCGGCAGCAGGCACTATTATGGCCTTATTACTATTACCATCTCATGGTTTGATTTACTCGACGGAATTAATGTTACATTATTTGTGGTCTTTGGTAAAATATCTTAGCTGGATTAAAAACCCTAACCAAGGAACGGAAAAAGGACAAATATTTGGTTATATACTATTTACTAAAGTTATTTTTAGTGCTTTCTGAATAAAAAATATTCAATATGTTATTATCGATTTGCTGCACCCTCTTCGGGCTGCATCCCTGAGTTTCGTTGTCGGCTCATAAAGCTAGGTGATACGTAACACAATCTTATCAATATTACTCAATAATATTTTCTTTTTTATACTCAATTTTAAACGCATTTTTTCCCTCATAGCACCAACCAGTAGCTATCAAACACACATACAGAATTGTTTACTCCATAATTTTTCTTTTTCTCATCTCTTCAGTACTTAACTATTATACTATACTCAAATTACCTGATATACGTACACGATTACTTTATACTTTTTTTTCTTTCTTATCTCTTTGAACTTAAATATTAGTCTATATTAATTATTATAATACGAGTATACTCTATATTACCTGGTATAGACAATTGTTTTTTTTATGTATCATTCTTCACATCTCTTTATTCTTTTTTTAGATATATTATATTACCATACTATATCAATGATAGCTATTTTCCCTTCTATTTTTGTATAATTGCACTTCATATGAACTAAACTTGTCAATTTGACTGCCTCAAAACGGGATTTGTTCCCAGTTGGGTAGTCAAAGCTTTTTTACTTTTTATTGTAAAATAATGTGTGTTTCAAATAAATAAAAATAAAAATTGTTTTCTTATTCGTGTGAACAGAAAAGATCCCTGTAATGAGTAAAGTGTTTAATGAACCGCCCGCAGTAATCTGGTTGCGCCTAGTGGACATTGCCCATTTGAAAAGAGTGAGGTTATCGGAAAGTATTGAAAATAAATTTATATTTTATGGGAATTGATCCAAGAAAGCAAAGCGCTGGAATCAGATAACGGATATCCTGTTTGTATTCCTTTGTAGCGGTTAATCGGACCAGTAATAAATTGCGTCTAGGTCTTGGAGTAAAAAATATCTTCTCAATAAATTTGGGGTCGTTTGCCCAACTCAACCGAACATGTCGGCGTAAATAATCTCAGAGATTTACGAAGCGTTGTAAAATAATACCGAAGAAAAAATATTTATATAAATAATGAAAACACACGGCAGTTAAATATTAATATTTTCTTTCAGTCGGGTTGGCCTTAAAAGTTTTAATTCGGCATTCACCCCTTTGTGTTGTATTGTCAGAAAGGGGCTCACGCCACGCCGCTTTTGGAGGCAACTGATGATAAAAACATAAGCTGTGATCCCGAGCTACATAATTTATTTGCTTTTTTATCAAACGCAAAGTTAAGAACCAACAGTAATAAATCAAAACCAATGTTTATCACTTATTCTTGGAATGATATTTGTTATTTATTTATAATTGTTTCACACGACAGCTGTGGAGCTATTTTTGAAGTACAGTGATTTCTTAATGCTTTGTTCTACATATATTCGTATCTTCAAGTCTCTCGAGTAGTTTAGAATATTAATTGTTTCAATAATCATATTCAGTCTGTATTCGAATTTATACTCATTCTTGGAATGATATTTGTTATGTATTTATGATTGTTTCATTCGACAGCTGTGAAGCTATTTTTGAAGTACAGTGATTTCTTAATGCTTTGTTCTACATATATTCGTATCTTCGAGTCTCTCGAGTAGTTTAGAAAATTAAGTGTTTCAATAATTATATTCAGTCTGTATTCGAATTTATACTTATTCTTGGAATGATATTTGTTATTTATTTATGATTGTTTCATACGACAGCTGTAAAGCTATTTTTTAAGAACAGTGATTTCTTAATGCTTTGTTCTACATATATTCGTATCTTCGAGTCTCTCGAGTAGTTTAGAATATTAATTGTTTCAATAATCATACTCAGTCGGTATTCGAATTTATACTAAATTTTTGTAACTCGTTTTGTAAACGAAACACAATAAAATAATGATTTTACTTATACTTATGTACTACACGCAGTATGTAACTCGCTGCATGTACATAAACTCTAGATATTTACTATTATTTCGCCCAATTACTAATACTAAATAATAATGATTATTATTTTATGTATTATGTTATACTTAGGTAACGACATGCTGCTACTTAAATTATAGGTTTAAATATTATCAGTCCCTAGTCCTAGTTATGTTTCAATATTTGAACTGACAACACACTTCTTGCATTCTAAGAACTTTTGTTTGGTCTTCGAAATATTTCTTTTCTTTTTTGATAGTTGATTTTCTTTGTTTCTGTTACTATAATAATGCAACAAACAATCGTCTACTCTATATATCTTTATTAATCACCTTTGTTATTTTTTTATAATATTGTTTTTAGGTAGGTATATAATATACATATTTCTAGTTTAATCATTTTCTTTTCTAATAAGCTCTTCCATCACTTCTTAGCTCGTCCTTTTTTACATGTATTTTCTCTCTTCCACTGTTATTTTTGATTCTATTTTATACTTACTCCATTGTAATGTAAAAGCTCTATGAGCATATGCATACAAATAAAAATAAATAAAATACTAAAACACTACGCTACCGCAAGGCCAACACCTGCGATGCTCATTTATGCAATAATATCGTTTTTGAGATTCCACCAAATTTCTTTCGAGGAATGTTATCAATGAATAAGCTAGTTAATGTTAAAACTATTAAAACATAAAACGCAAGCATATTGATGATATTTTCAAATATTTGGAATAACTTATTGAAGCTCATTGTAATATTTTATAATTTTAAAAAATAAAAACAAAGGTTTTTTTGTTATCTCGACCTCTTGGAATAACAAGGTTCAATCCGACACAGCAATATCATACGATAATGTGCTCTGGAGAGAGCAACTTTAAGTCTCATTATCGCATAACATTGCAATGTCAGATGGGAGCTTGTTATTCCAAAGGGTCGATCTTGCATGCATTTTACAAATAATTATTAAGAGGGCATTCTTGGTAACGTACGATACTTTATCAGAAAATAAGAGTTCTTGTGTCTGATAAGGGAGCTACGACTCTTAAGTTGGTAGGAACATAATTTTTAATGTGCCTGTATTTAAAAAATGTTTCGTATGAAATATTTACGTATGAAGTTTTTTTCTGATTACTCATTAATACAGCGAATGTATGATTTGACAATTATAATAGTTTTGCATTTGAGTTGTTTTAAAATACGCGTTATAAATTGATTTCCCTTTCTCATAAGTTTGTAATATTCCAGATTTTCTTTCAAGTTTTTTCAATTTTTTGTAATAGACACTCGTTTAGTCTTCAATATTTGTACTGGAAATAGTGTAAAAAGTGATTTCGTTGATAACGTGGAATTTTATGGAATCTCAAATGAAACATGTAACAGAAAAAAAATACAGAAAATAAAAGGTATCATCGCATCTGGGAATCAAACTCAGGAGCTTTGCCTTACCATAACAACGCTCTAACCACTGAACTAATGAGACCTGTTTATTTTACATCATTTTAATCGATATCATACATCAAATTTAAGACATACCAATATTATCGTCAATTAGTTGTAATATGAAATTTTCTGGTGGATAATTTTGAAGTGGCGAGGACACTGGTGATAATGCAGCTGGTGAATCCAACATGTCGCTTTCGTGGATATTAGATGCATGTATAAATCATTGCACAACACATGCAATACCGATCCGAGAGCCGGTATTGCACCACAAATACAATACCGAGGCGAGATTGCACAATATTCGGCTGCGCGCGCTATAACTGAAATCGAAATACCTCAATATTCTTATTTTTATTAAGCGACATATTTTCCATTTTATCATGTTCAGAATTGAAATCGTCCATTTAAAAAATAACAGTAGATTACTATTCCTTTTTTTTATTTGAATACTGCACAAAATTCCCAACTGCTCCCAACCGTCTGGAGCCAGTGAGACTATGGCACCCCCAATTGGGGAATGTTGTGAAGCTAAAGGTATTGAGGGAGGGGAGGAGGAAGGTGGGGAAATACCTGGCTATTCAGATCTGGTCAGCAAACACGACTAAAAGCCATTTCAAGCAACGTTTCAATTTTACATAATTCGAAGTATAATTGAGTTTCTATACCACAGTGCAACATTTAAATAATAATTACTTAGCAGGCTTTCCATTCATTTACAATTACTCCAAAATATTTGTACGCAATGCTACATTGGGTTCACAACCTCAAAAATAACTTCATTTCCGGGCAATCATTTCGCTAAGAGATGAATCAAACATTTGGCGTAACGTATTGAAAATATCTAAATGAACGTTTATTTAACGCAATTAAGTGGCGGTACGAAATATACAGCTGCCCCCCATCGCCTATTCTTGATATCGATATTATGTACTATTGTACAAATTTGACAAACGAAAATTACCCACACGAAATTTGGGGTTTCGCTAGCAAAATTGTCGTAGACTGTAAATAACGACGAAAACACTAATTTTGGTATAATAAGGGACAGTTTTAAGGTTTAAAAGGTCAAAGAAAAGTAAACACTTACCGATTGATGTCGAGACCGAACATGATCCTCGAAAGTAGTTTTTTCTTCTCCGAACAAGAGAGCACCCCAAACGATTACTATCAGATACCCGTGTTCCATTTTTCGTAACGTCTAATTTGTTTTGGGAAGGTGGGGACTAGATAAATGGTAATTAAAGTATTAACCAAAAACATTAATCATTTTTGAGCCGTGTACGTAAGAATACGTTTTCAAAAATAGAACTGATGAGTCTTGAAAAGCGTTTCAATTTTCAATCTTTTCAAATCTCGATGATGAAGTATACCTACAATATACTTTACCGTAAGATTATTTTTTATATTCTACAATTGAAATGTGCAAGATTTTATATTGGCGCGTCAACTAAAAGGGAACTCCAGTGAAATACATAATGAATTTTGATAACATATATTCATATCGATCAGCAAACGCTGATACTGAATATGTACCTTTTATTATATAAATTATACGTAGAATTTATAAATCGTTATATAAAAGTGAATAAATAATCATCTCATCAAAACGTTTTGTTATATTGGTACCATTGTATTTGGAACATCTGAAGTCACGTGTGTATTCTGTTTTTTTTGATCGGTATGGATATTTTTATTTTTCGATTTTGTTTTGTAATTTAAATATGTATTTTTTTAGCTTTAGTGAAATTTTTACTTAAATTGAGTGACTTTAAGTTCTATAATATACTCGTAATATAAATAATAAAAAAAACTATTATTGATAACAGAAATTAGAGTATTCATGAGCAAACCATTTGTCAATATGGATATTTTGATAATGTTAATGTTCAATATTATTTTATTATTATTTTTTTTATTTATTTAATTTAATGTAAATCAAATTTAATAATGTTATCATTAAGTTCTGCAAGTATTTTTAGTTCTTATTATTATTAAGTCTATTTTCAAACTATGACCGCAGAAACAGCGGAACGATATCCTGTCGTCCACCGGATTTGGCGGAATGGCAGACCCAAGGTTCTTACATTACAAGGTTGGTTAGCTCATAGAGGGGGTAGAGCGATGATTGGTTAAAATTCCGTGACGTAGCGAGGGGCCCTCTTCCCGCCGGGAGATTTGAATTCACTGCAATGCAAGCGGCGTCAAGTGACTCTAAATGCATTTGCTAATGATTGATTTTTTAATACGTTGGTAATTATACTAATTATTATGTATTAATATTAGTGTTTGGAACAAAAAGGTGCAATCCCAGAAATATTTTCAGTGTTACCTGCATTAATAAAGAATCGAGGTTATTAGTGCCTTGATGAATATCAGAATATTTGGTTTCTGACAATATTGTCAATTTTTCAGATTGCAAGTCCCATTTAGCAAACTATGATGGCCAGGATATAAGAAGGGAAGTGTTAAGAATAATTTTATTCATACGGAGGGTTATGCAGAGTGGTAGATACTTTCAGTATCGTCTTAGTGAAAGACCATCATTCAAAATAGAAAAGTTGCTTGAAATGGCTTTAGCCGTGTTTGGTGACCAGATCTGAATAGCCAGGTACTTCCCCACCTTCCTCTACCCCATCTCCTTCCCCTCCCTATACCCTTCAGCCTCAACATACCACAATTGGGGTTACCATAGTCTCACTGGCTCCGGTTAGCAAGGAGCAGTTAGGATTCTTGTGTGGTATTCACATAAAAAGGGAATGGGAGGGAAAGGACAGCACAGTTTGAAAATGGTTTTAAACGCCGAAATAGCTGTCACAATAATAAGAACTAAAAATACTTGTTCAACTTAATAACAACATTATTTAATTTGTTTTATATTAAATTTAAAAAAAAATTAAATGGAGTTCTACGAATTAAACACAAAAACAATTAATAATTCAATATTTTTATTATTCTTCAAGTTAAAGTTTCTAAAAAGGTACATGATGTTATTACTAATGTTAAGTTACGGTTTACTATGAATATAAAATAAAATTATGTACGGTAAAAGCTCATCCTCGTTTTGACATTTGACATTCTTACATCAAAACCGACCGGCCAAAGATTTGGAATATTTGGGCACAATTATTTTAACTATGAAAACTAACGTTAGGAAAAAAAACTTAATATAGTGGTATTTAAGTTTGAACGTTATTATTGATATAGATGTATTTTTTTAATTGGATTGAAGTTCTTTATTACCCCTGATTTTTAACGGGTAAAAATCAGTTTGTAAATATCTATATCCCACTGCTCTATAAAAAAGTGATTTGATGGTCAATATTCAACACTCTATTTCACTTTGAATTTAGCTTTACAAAGTATTCAACAATAGTTATGAAATCAGTCCCATGAGTCCTTAAATGTAATAATACACGTATTGAAAGAAAACAGTTTTTATACAGAGTATTGAAACCATCAGGTTTTTGTAACTTGAAATGAGGATAAAAGGCGAATGGTGGGTACCCTTTTTATGGCGAATTCATACCATACTCGTATATTTTTACTGTCTTTTTATTCGTTGAACTGGTTGTAGGAAATAATTTCAACTTAGATACAACCCGTCGGGGACCCATAAACCTTCAAAGATTTAAACAGGGTAGTATTTTCATTAAAGCAACACTGTGCCTGTATGTGTACTTCACACGCGTACTTTGTACACGTATTACTCTGTTGCTTTATTTGCAGGTGGGTTGTAAAAGTTGTTCCGAATGAATGTAATTTTAAAATTTTTCATAGGTTTATAAAGATCTTGTACACGGCGGCTCTACTGCT